>JAZBGY010000286.1:0-77066 GCA_037414755.1 Lydus trimaculatus | reverse complement strand
ATTAAGTTATTACAGCTTAATATTAATACCTAGTTACAGAAATGTATAATTTTCTATACATATAGTTGATTGGGTGAAATATGAGTTTTCAGGCTATTCACATCGACACATATTATATTGTTCCCCATAAGGAATCGAATGATTTCATTGTACGTGTCGTAATTAGGAAAAATCGTTACCTTTAACTACTACATGATTAACTTTATAAAAACGATTTTTATAGTGGGTCTATTTGGATTCAATTGACTCAACTCCAACCCATTCAAAATAACGGTAATAAATCTTTAGTAGCCAAAGTGGCAAGGCAACAGTTGTACGTCTCTAAAGTCGTGTGTATTTGAATTTTTAATGCTTTCTATGATTGCCAAAACAGCGTTAATTACAGTGAATTAATTAGTTGTCCAGGTCCGGCGTAAGTGGTTGTGCAGGTTGTGCACTGCACAAGAATACCAATTAGATGGGGGCGTCAAATTACGTTTACTATTATGAGTTCTTTTATGTAGTGTAGGTTTTTGTCTTTCCCAAAAACCGATTATTGTGGTACTTTTGTGGCAAAGGCGCCTTACCTGCTGGCGTCGGTCCTGTACTTGTCTGACTCTGTGCTGATTCTCTTTTAGTATCAATGATTTATTTATTTTCCTTTCAGTTTAGTTCGATTAGATGAGTAATCGTACTTATATGCAAATGGAAGGAAAAGTACATTTCCGTACTCTATCGGATACTGGACGCCTTGTCGCCTATACATTGCAAAAGGTTGTTTTAAAAGAACCTACTGATGTAATTTTACCTATCTCAGCGTTATAGCCAGACGTCTAGACGAGGATTTTGTGCCTTCTCTCTCTATTTATATGATTAGCTATTTTAATGTCAACTATAAATCAGGTGTCAGTTATCAACCATATTTTACAATAATTGACACCTACCAAGAGAAAAGTAAGCTATACGGCAATGTATCTTTTTATTTATACTATTATACAGGCTTGGCGTTTTTAATACAAGCATAGAAAAGGATACTTGCACTATAGACACTCCTAAGCTGA
The DNA here is from genome assembly GCA_037414755.1 of Lydus trimaculatus. NCBI lineage: Eukaryota > Metazoa > Arthropoda > Insecta > Coleoptera > Meloidae > Lydus > Lydus trimaculatus. Next base: position 76,026 of record JAZBGY010000286.1, on the reverse strand, counting down.
GTCCCCAGCGAATGAAATAAACCAAGAAAATAAGCGATCAAATGTCTTAGAATTCCGACTACTGACACTAGTCACTTCTTTAAACATCACGTCCCTTTCCATTCTAAAAATTTTAATTTGGTATCTTTGTCATGATCATGATGAAACATCAGGAACCAAATGTAGCAGATAAAGATCGACATTATCGGTCTGTTTATCGCATGCGGACTTATGAAAAACCTTTACGAGTGGGTGGTATTTAATCCTATGTTCGTATTAGAAAAGCCAACTCTGTAGGTATTTATATGTTTTCTTTTTAAATCTAGCACTTTATATCAGGCGTATAAGTCGACCCCCAAGGTTTTACGCAATTTTTTAGTCTAAACAACTCAAAAACAGTATAACTAAAAGTCTATAGACTCTGTGGGACTTTAAGCTTTGGTTGTTTTCCGGTTAGAATTTCAATGATGGAACAATATTAGACATCTTTTATTTGGTTTGAAAATTACCCACCAGCCACTTCTAAAAGGGTCTACTAAATATGCATTTTTATCAAAATCATAACATAAAGGGTATTTCTCTATTTTTTTTATTCAAAACGATTTAATTTGGACTTGTTTGAAGTTAAATTTCAACCGCCCTTATGTGGAAATGACCAAAAATTAATGTTAAAAATTAATCGTTCAAATTAGCTATACAATATTATAAGGGGTGCCACCCTTTATATAATGTGTAGTGTAAATATTGGGTAGATAAAATTATTAACTCCCTAAAGGTTGTTCTTGTTACTCTTGATTGTGTTGTATTGTGTACACAAATTAAAAAAACAAATAACAAAATAAACAACAACATAATCGATAAATTTGTACAAATTTTATGATTATCAACGTGAAAAAACATGATGTTTCCATTTCAGTTCACTATAAATAAAACAAAATTATGTTCATATAAAGTCATAATCAATTTATGTTGTGTTGATTTATCATATTATAGGTATATGTTGGAATTTTTCCATTAAAGTTTACATTTATTTCATATTGTATGTATGTATGAAATTATATAAATATTTTATAATTGTTTATATAAATAATTACAAAAGTTTGATATGGCGTGTATATGTCAAGTTGTAATAAATGTTTAATATACAAAACTGGCTGATAAAATGGAAAGAATGCAGTTGAACTCGCCATTTTTCCCTTATTCGTTGTTGATTTTTTTCCTATATATATATAGAAATATGTATGTGTGTATGTTTAAAAAGTTGCCCCGATAGGGATCTGGCTGAATTATTTCCTGCACTACACAAGTTATTATCGTTATTTATAGACATAATGGTTTACTAGCACGCTATTTTCCGTTTAAAAACCGAAAAAAATATATGAAATAATAATATATAAAAGTGTTGGAATTGTTGTACGATTATTAATGATATAATTTTTAATAATTATTGTTAATAAAAGACAGAATCATTTTAATTAGGCTATGAAATTATCTTTTAACTAATTAAAAATTTATAGGATAATAGGAGAAGTTTTCTAATAAATTATTATTGAAGCTATTAGTTTCTTTTTGAAATTACCAATCGTGAATAAAACATCTAAACGTTTGATGATTGATAAATTATCAATATTGCATCAAGACATGCACTATTTAAGTAGTCTTTTGTGAAATGTCAATTTTATTGATCACAACTAGCTAATGGTGGTACATAAATACCTCGTTTATGCATGAGAATAGTAAAAAATTTCGAGAACTTAAACGACAAGGTCTAGGTAACCTGTTTTCGTAAAAGGTTCCTAATAGCTCCTTTACAAATTGGAAAATTTGACACAAGTTGTATGGACAGATGGATGACGACCCATAGAATTTCAGAAAAAGTTCTGAGAACTCATAGAGCTTCAGAATTTGTCTGAGGTTCTATAAGTAGCGACCCATAGAACTGCAAAATAAATTCGGAAGTTCCATGTACGGAGACTTTGAGTTGCACAAACCTCAAAGAGTGATGTACTGCATAGCCACTGCTCTGTCTAAGTCCCCATTTATAGAACTTCAGAACTTTTTTGCAAGTAGCTCCCTCTCGTCTCTTTCACAAAGTCCTCTTTTCCAAAGAGATCAGTGGCACGACAGGATTGTGTTTACTAGAAAACAGTTAGTATTGAAAATGTACGATCCTGACATTGTGGCTTTGTTCGATTTTACTGTTTGTGTTTCGATTAGAATTAAAATACGGTAGGTCAAATTTTAACCTGTACATAACATTTAACAATTTTACGAGTATTCCAGTGGAGATACACGATCAATTGACACGGTCGGTGTTGGTTTGAGGTGGTGGGGGTTCCATAACTACATGTAAATAGCATATGAGTTGTAGAAGTGGGGACAGTGATGCAGTTTCCGTCCGATGTAGTTCTTTCAGAATTATAAATTTTTTAACCTTGGCAGAAAACTGTCAATAATGTTAGGGTCATTAGTTATGAAAAAATCCTTATTAGAAGTTCTAAATATTTCACTAGAAAATAGTGTCACATTACGCTAAGCAGAATTAGTTGGAATTAATCGCCTTCTAACTTATTAGGATTCCTAGACGTATTTCTAGAGAAAATTGATGTAAATAAGGCTACATACAGACTAAAATTGATATCTGAATAAAATACGCTGTAAATCCTAATCAGTGGTATAGATTTGATAGAAATTCACTCCGTTTATTTAGTGTTTAAGGCGCACTCATACTTCAATCCCAATTTCTTTGCTTCCATGTCGTCATTCATACTCATTGTCAGATTAGTTCGTGTTAATATGTGAATGCAGCTTTAGAAAAATGTGCAAATTAACAACTGTCGTACATTGACTCTTCTTTTACTTGGAAAGTGAACCAACTGTAAAAATACTGTTAAAGAATTTTCCATTTTATATTTTTGAGTAAATGTTACGATTTTATAAATAAATTTATTACAACTATCATATTTATTATATCGCTATTAGAAATACCATTGCAGATATATTCAATGTTAATAAAAATAGTCGTCGAGATTTTATTATTGGCAATTTCTTGTTCCAAATGGAATGTAAATCGGTAGAAATGACTGTATCGTTAAAAATGTCCACTACCGTCATTTTAATACCAATACAGATAGCCATTTGTGATTTTTTTTTATTTAATCTTTATTTCCCCATATTTGTTATGAGGACATAACCGTTTATCGATACTGTAAAACCGAACCGCTAATGTTTAAGTTAGCGTTTATAGTGCGTCTGCTCTTATTGTTTAATGTTTTTGTTTTCAACAAACGTATTAATAATATTTTTTCATGTTCAACAGAAATTGTTGTTAATTTGATATGTATCAGGTTAGTTAATGATAGTTTTCAACAAAATAAGACTCGATCCATTTTTATTTACATGTTGTTCAATTTACTGATACACTTTCCATACGATTTTATTTATGATGATTAAATCGGTCATTGATATTTATCGAATTTAATTGGTAGTTTATTAATGAATTTTCTACCATGTACCTAATTATAAGCAAAGCTACAATAAAAAAAAAACCAGAACAAAAACGACCACAACGACTTTATAAAATATTCATAAATATACAAGTCCATTTATTAAAATTTTATTTTGACGGACATTATTAACGCTATTACGTTTATAGATTGGTATTTTGAATATTTTAATGTTATTTTAATTATTTTATAATTAAACCAGTTTTTTTTTTTAATTGTTTAATTCTCTCTCTTCTGTTTCAGTATTATGAGATGTCATATGGACTTAATGTTGAAATGCATAAACAGGTAAGTTCTATTTTGATTCTAGTTTTATTACAGAAAACATAGTTTGTGGTTCTGGCAGTTACAATATTCATTGCTTTATTTTTCAAATAAAATATGTTCCTCTGGACATGTACATATGTATGTTTGTTTACGTGACCGGCATCTAAACTTTGTTTCTGTCGCCACTTCATGAATTTGCTCTTCTTTTTCAAATATTTCATGTAAATTTTTTTCTGCATTATCCACCACTTATTTTCCATCATGCCTTTCATCTGTCTATACATACACATTTTTTTTTCGTATTTTATTTGAGAATTGTGTTGAAGTAATAAGCCAAACTTTGTAGATATGGAAATGTCGATGGAAAACCCTTGAGTAATAAAATTATTTGAATTTGAAATCAAGCTCTATGTGTATAATAAGTAGATATACATACAAACACACACGTATAAAACACCACATGAGAGAGGGTCGTCCCGTTTCACGTGTGATGTTTAGTGTGTTGAGGGGTTTGTTTTGGGAGGGTCGGTAATATTGAGGGTGTGTTAATTGCCAGCGGTACGGTCTCTCTATGTCGACTATTCCCCACTTTATGTTTGCATATGTAAGCATCATGCGTTGTTTACTGGGAACAGCTTTTGTGTGAGGGTAGTAAGTAAATGCTGGTTCTTGATTTCAGTTTCTGAGTGGTTTATTAAGGGCTTAACACTATAACCTGTGTTGTTATTCCCTTAGGATTCGTACACATACATTCACACTTTATCGATAGAATTAATATCGTTTTTTTTCTTTGGTTTCCTTCAAACAATTTGTTGAAGGAAATTAATAACGAAATTTTGATTAAAACATGGTTTTGATTTAATAGTAGAAAAGCTGACAAAGAAAAAACTCTACAAACAATTGTAGTAGAGTTGATGAACGCGTTCAAGTATAAAAGTTCCGGTAGCGACTTGGAAACCGGAACTAGAGTCGTTTCCGGTAGCTACGAGGAAGTTTACTGTGCGGTTACTCACTGAGACTAGCAAGATTTACAGCCGTGCTTGCCGTTTGTAAAGTACATTGCAACGGGAGTTCACTTGCTTCGTAATTGCCAATGTAATGTTTTGAGTGGTAAAACACAAACAACCCTTTTGCTTTAATGAAACAGCTAGTACATAAAAACAAAAAAAATAAAAACCTTAATATTTTTGGAGTGCTGGATTTTAAAAAACAGTTTTCATTTTTATTTGTATTTTGATATAATCAACAATCATATGTTTTATGAGTTGATCGGTTTATTAAATTGATATTTTAGAGAGGGAAGTTTTTTTTTGTGTGTGTGTGTACGTGTCGTTTGTGATCCAAAAAAAGATTAAAACTCTCTTGAACAAAAGGGATCGTGAGGGAAAAAAAGCGTCCCACCCTCTTTAATAAAACACACATGAACAAACAAGTCTGTTTCGCAGCATTAAGTGCGCTACAATACACCCTGATAATACGATAATCAAGCAGCCGTTGCAACCCCTATCGTAATGGGCTAGAAACGTGGTTAGGTTGCCAATTCTGACCCCTCTACACCCTTAAAACTGACGAATTCCAAACACGACCAACGTGAATCGTGCAGTTGCCAACCTGGGGTGAATATATTTGCTGACGCCCCGCAGCTACAGAATAAGACCGTCATCCCTTCTGTGATGGATGTCTTCCAATTGTCTTGCGAATTTTAAAACGACTGAAATTGGAATTAAAATGGAATTTTATTGATTTTTGTTTTTCTACAAATATAGGAAAAAATATAGAACATACCTTGTTAATGGGTGAATGTTGGAAAATATTTTATTTCACTTGGTTGGTTCTTAGGGCTTGTTATTACGTAATATAACTGTGTAAAAGTTCTTGGTCATCAAATTTGGTGATCGGATGTATTTTTTTTTACGGTGTGGTTAGGGATGTAAAACTACCCAATTTCTCGACAAAAATGGCTATCCTAACATATAAAATGCTTTCCAAATACCACTTCAACCCCTGGGCAATAAAGTTGCGAGGGTTAAACCCTCCAGAAAAATGACACGTGCACTCATTTTTACGAATGGCACGAAATCCAATTCGCACCGATAAGAATTCTTGAATGGAAAAAAGTATATTCCTTTGAGATTGAGACTTTCAACGATGTATATATTTCAACGGCATATACATATATGCATATATGTATGTATGTTGATGGGGGGTGTAGAAAAAAAAATTGCTGTTACGAAGATCAGCACAAGTTCAGACAAAAGTTGTTACTAGAATTTGTGATACACGTTTGGAACGATCTTTGCTTATAAAAGAGATCCTGCGTATCTATTTAAAAAACAAAATACGTGACGTTATCTCCCAGTAGTGCGAATATTATGGTACACTTCACTGGGACATGCGGTATATTTATTTGGGTTAGGTGTATGTATGTATGTTGTTGTTTAGCAAGGGAGAGAAATGATGATGACAACCGGGAGTAATCAAATTTGTGTGGTGGTCGATTGCATAGGGAACATAGGTATGGTAAAGAGGGATACAGTTAAGGTCCCCCTAGTTTTCAATTATACAATGTACAGATTAAGCGATACGTGAACACAATAGTTCCATTAAATACTTCTGAGGGTTGCCAAGATGAGGGTTGGTTGTACAAAGTTGTTTCGTCAGCTGTAAAGATCATCCCTCTGAATATATTACAAGTATCCGGTTATCTGATGTATACATCCCTTACCAGGTGTGGCAGCAGGTGATATCCCCTCATCACACTTCCAAATCACTGGCCTTGACGTTAGTATCGTATTCAATGCTCTGTTTAGTGACATATGGGGTGTTTCTCATCCGTTACTTTTGCAACAGGGAGTTAATAATATCATGGGGTCGGAAATAATCTGTAAATTTGATTAATTTTTCATGTGTATTTTGTGTTGTTTTTTTTGGTCTTTATCATAATTCGGAAATTTCGAATATGGCTATAAATTCACTGGAAAATGCGCTTCTTTTTTATTATTGGTTCAGTGTGAATTTGCAACGGATCGTTGTAGAAATTTATCACTGCTGTGTAAAACAATAATCATAATGGACGTTGATAAAAAACTGGACTGTAAAAATGCAAATTTACGCCAATAAACGATTGAACATTGGTCTCATCTATCAGAGCCCATTCCCCCTAATTGTTGTTTTTTTTTTCGTATGCCATCCTCCTGTATGGAATGGCTTGTAATGGGATACAGTAAAAAGCAAATATCGCATGTAAAATGGCTCAATAAACATTGTATGTCTCGTTGGAAATACGTGCAATTTGTAGGTGCATTTAGTTCATAACTTTAAACAGCAGTTTTATTAACCACATCGTACACTCAAATGTACACCGCGCGTATGTAAATAGCGAGGGTCGCTTGATGGGCAAAAGGGGACGTATATGTATAGGGAGAGTGAATGAGTGAGACGAATAAACATTGGGCTTGATATTTAGTTAGAGTATAAGTCGCACATCGCCCCTATTGAGGGGAGGTTTATCGAGCATCAAAACGTGACCTATCATTATGGTGTTCTCCCTAACTTTAACCATCCTAGATTAATAATGCATTTGTTGCCGACAGGAAACAATAACAACCCTAATAAAATAATAACACGGCCAGACTAGCGAATTATTATTTATATGCGGACATGGATGAACACATATACAACATGACATTTTATACAAAAAAAAATCATATAAATAAAATAAATCAACCATAAAATAAAAATCAACTTTATCAATAATAGAAAATCGATGGTTAATGCAATTCCAAGATAAAAAAATTCGGATATATTATTTATTTCAAGTATCATATCACCAATGATTTGGCTAGATATTGGATTTAGGGGTGAAACGAACATCAATTTGCACGGCTTGTGATCATATCAGTGACCACTTTTCCTGATGCTGCGGGCTTGGCGTTACACAAAGGCTTTTCCTCCTCTACTGTCACAACCACCCTCTTCTATATATACATAGATATTATAGGAGGGTGGTCAGTGGCGTGTAACGGACGAACGCATTACACAGCTAATAGAGTGGGTACTTTTGTAACAGGACAGGATCGTGTGCTGTACGTTCCGTTCTATTAACGTTACATTTATTCACACATATACACGGATACGTTTAACACCGGAATAGAGAATGAGCTTTTATGTCAGTGTGCCACTTAAAAAACCCTTTTTCCATCATATTTGATTAACCGTTAGCTCTTCTGTATTGGATTTTATAAAAAAGCATTAGTGACTGTTGATAATGGAAGAATATTTTAAATATTTCGATTGGTTGTTCCATCCCTAACAGAAAGATTTGATAACAGTTATCTTGGCTTGAAGGAATCGATTTTCACCAATAGAATTGAGGAAAGTAAATGTCGTGTTAGCAGAACACGATTACCCTCAGGGTTGCCCTTAAAAAAAAATTTATCAAATATATTGTGATAGCTTCAAGAATTTCCGCTTACTAAATCTGAAAATGTAACACATTTATTATTTTTTACGGCTGATTTATTAAATTTGCTTTATAGATAAGAAAAAAAAAGGGAAATCACTTTAATATAAAATAAATGATTTGAATGATTTTGTAATGAAAAAGTCGTCTACTGGCTCCTCAGGTCTGATAAAATTTTGTTAAATTCAGGATAATGTAACAAGAAAACTTGATGGAACTAAAGTGTTAAAGTAATACTCGATTCCATTTTATTCTACAAGCAATTTACATAAATTAGTCGTTAGTACTGGCAACGAAACTGTTGTGTGTAGGTGGATAAACAGCGCAATTGTAAGACAGTTTTGTCTTAATTCTCCTACCTTGGTAATTGTTCTACATTATGTTACAACCAGTTTAATCAATACAACGCTAATTAAATTGAGGATTACAAGTCCACAAATGAATAATTAAAATCTCCAACCTTTTTAAAAAAAAAACAAATCATTTGCATTTTCTCTTTGAATTTATAAGTATGCACGTAGTCAACCTTGGATTGATCTATAATTTTTGCAAACATGAAAAAAAAAATAAGTTTTACTCATTGTTATCCTTTAAAAGTTGTTTGTATAAAACGGATTTGTTTCGTGTCACTTTTTTCCCCCGCATTTTTTTCACGGTTCGTGAAGTAAAGGAGCTTTGCCAGACTATATATGTTGTCGTTTATCGTATATTGTGGGGGCGCAACTAACGTGTGACACGTTTCCCGGACACTACAATGGTGTTGATTTATTGCTGTGCTTATTCGCACTTTTCCGGGCACCAGGTCCTAATCATTTACCGGAAAGACCGAATGTGACGACTACTATTACCCTATTGCTGGTCTCTCTATTCGACATTGTCAATGTATGTGTGTTAGATTCATGTATTCAGTATTTTATGTGTAAACGAAAATTTGTGCGTATATGTGTGTATTTCAATGTTGTATCAGGACCTCACGCAATCTGGACACAAGTTCCAACCACGAAATGTTCGTGCGGTTACCATAAACATCCGAATTTGCATATACTTGCATGTAAATCACGCAACTTTAATCTGTATATTGTGTATTTGTAAATACGTGTTTTGTAGATTGTTTGCTTTGTGCAAACATGCATTGAAAGGTTGTTAAATTCGTTAATATCCAAATAAATGTTGATGATCGGTTGGTGTAATGCCTGTTTTGATGTTTTGTGTTGTTATCAATGTGAACACTGCTATTAAAATTTATTTCGATCTCTTTATTGACCATAATGTTTCTGACACAATAAAACATGTACTGAAATTTGAATTTTAAATTATCCTCTTTAGAAGATTTCCAATGTAATTTTCCCAAATGGTTAAAAGAAAATTCAGCAACGAGAGAGAGAGAGTTAGTAGTGTAGTAGTAGTAGTAATAGTAATAGTCTTTAGAGATAGAGGTTATACATTCTGAAACAATGGCGTAAAACACTGTAACAGAACAGAATAGAATCACCACAGAGTACGGTGTCGGCCAAAGACAAAACCGCACGGGAGATATATGGATGTAATTAGATAAAGTTCTGGGCTGCGGCCGAGTTAATCTGCTCTACGTTGATCGGCTGAATTATACATGCGCGGCCGCCTCAACGCCACAACTCGACGTCCAACAATGTTGCATCTGCCTTCGTCAATTATTACAACCACACTTACAACTAAACCTCTTTGACATCTTACCCAAAGCGTCCCCATATTAATCAACTGTGGAAAATAATATTGTTTCAGTTACCATTTATTGTTATTCTTACGATTTTCGATTTTAGAGCGAGTGTACTTGTTATTTTTACAACTTTGAAGTTTGTTGTAATTTCATTTGGACGACCCCTCGGGCATCGCATTTTACAATATTAGATCGACTATTCTCTTATTGGTTGTTTTTATTTTCCGGACTCTTAATTAAATTTAAGATCTTCAAAATAAACTTTTTGTTATATAAATATTTACGAATCTTAATGAGGACACCACATTACTCGTCAAGTAGAATAAAAATGTAATTTACGAAACGAAGCGGCGCCATCCAAACTTGTATTTGTATGTTGTTTATGTTGGCAGTTTCTTCAAGTAAAGTTCTTGGTGATGTGGTTGTAAAGTGGTACGATGAGCAAACAGTCGTCTCGACGCTGTTGACGCACTAAAAGCTCAGATAATTGAACCGCTTGTTAACGGATGGCAACACTGTACTGTTATAATTAAGCTTTTATAAACACATCACTGTATTGTTGTTCAACTTTATACTTGAAGTAAATTCTCTAAAGGGTGTTAAAAACGACAAATTTAATTACGTGATACCACATCTATTATCAACTTAATTGAAATGCAATTAATAAAAATGCTAAGCAGAAAATGGGGGAAATGTGTTGTTATTCAACATATAGGTAGAATATCCCTTCTAGAATGTTTGCATAAAGTCTGGTTTTATATAGAAATCTGGTGTTATCCTCTACAAGACTGTATTCTAATCGAGATTTTAATTGCCCTTGCTTAAACTCACACCGCTAGGCAGTCCCGTAATTGCTTGGATAATTATCATGCAACTCTGGTAGTAATAGTAGCGAGTCTTACAGACCGCTTACCAAGCAGTTTATTTGGTTTTTCTACCCCTCGTTATCCGAGATTTCAGTTTATTTGCTCCACCACAGCCCCTATATATAAACTCATTTCATCTAACTGGTGACACAATATTTAATTAATTTTTTTAAATTTGATATTTTCGAATAGAATTTAATCAATTTATTGATAAGATTCTTTATTATGAGTTAAATGTCTAAAGGGAAATCAGAAGAGAACTTGTTAATTTTCACCATCGAATTCAAAGTTGAATAATAACGTGTTGGTGAGTAATCCGCGGTCTCGTCTGGATTAGGTCCAATATTAGCACTAGCAATAACAGTAACCAAGGAGACCGCACATAGCAATCGCTTCCGGTGCGGAATTAGATCTTGTTTATTTAACGTTTGTTTGAAAAGGCGCTGAATGATAGCTCTCTTCATTGCTTCTAGTCTAGTTCGAGTATGTATACGTTGTCTCCAATATCATTCCGAAACAGTTTTTTTTTATTTTTATTTCCTCCGTTTTTTTTTGGCCCTCTCTTTCAATTATCATAACTTGACATAGTTTCCCCGTTGCGATGGATACTGATCTTTGCGAATTACTTTATGTAATTGCATCACTGACTAGATATCTAGAGGATCATTTTACGACAATCTCGTGTATATTTGAAAATCTCTTATGGAAATTGCTCCGTATATATGACAATCCTCTAGAGATATCTTATGTAGAAACATGAGTCTTGTACTACAAAAAGCTGACACAATATCCCAACGGAGTTATTCAGAGAAGGGTTTTCTTCTTCTTCGTTTTCTTTTTTTTACAACGTCAAATGCATTGAATCGACTCAGACCGTTGCGTTTTATCTTTCTATTCAACAAATATGCTTCCATAGATTGTAATCTTGGACATGTACAAAAAACTCTACAACAAAGTGATTTTATTTTATAGCAGAATTGGATCTTTCTGATAAAAACTATAAAAAAATAAATAAAATAAAAGTATGGATTGTTAGATACAAGTTGCTTGTGCCCTAATAACCGTCGTTCTATATGACCAAATATTGACACTTTGTGGTCGGTACACACAATATTCTGTCGCGTCGCCCCTTGTCTCGTTTTCTCTCAGCTATATAACGTTCAACCCTGAACAAACTACCGGCTGCAGTACTATTGGGTAAATTATTTGAGTTGCTGAACTAACAAAACTAACGGGCCTATGTTTACCGTCAGTATTATCTGTGATGAAAATGTGGCTCGTTTATCTACAAACAACTAAACTTGCGACGCAGTTTTCCATCGTTTCCCTCAGTTTACCGTGCTCGACCCATATTTATCTAAGAGTTTTGAACAAGTCTAGGATTACTTATATTGATGAAATATTGGATAACACATTTGTAGACAAAATATAACTAGAGGAGAGCTACTGGAAATTATATTTTGTTTTTTTTTTGTTTAAAATAAATTGAACTTTTTTTCGTTCTTGTCAACAATGCGCAAGTTGGTTTTTTATTGAATTCGCTAACAGGAGACTTTTCGTTGTTCCTTGTTCCCTCAAACAACCCACTTGATCCGATAAAACCTGACAAACATATCAAGATTTCCTGTCTTACCTAAGATGTTTCCTTTCTTCGTCAACTGTTTCCACTAAATCGGATTCACTTGAACAGAAATCTAAATTTCTAACAGAATTTCAAAAATACAGTTTAAAATTTAATGACACGGGTGAGAAATTTTTTTGTAGATTTACCAATGTTGATAGTTTTAACACAACTGTTTCTCTCTCTCTTTGTGTGTGTGTCTGTATCCCATTATTTATTTGTTTGCATCTGTTGCAATTAATGCTGGAATGGTTCGTTTCCGATACGCATCATGTATTCTATAGTTGCACCGATGGTTGAAGACCCTAGATAGGTATGTGGTTACGGTGGTAAACCATCACAACACTGACGTCATATTGTGGTTAACCGCTTAAATGCGGGTAGTGGTCGCATTAACATTAACATATGTAGTTCTCCAATTCGACATAATGCATTTGTAATCGTTGCTGATGACGGATGATGGATAACAAATACATAGAATTTATTCAAAAATTATTGATTCTCTGTTGAGTAAACTGTCTAAAATACTAAAATGTATGTTGTATACATTCATACTTGTTCTGCTATTTGCTTGTATGAAATTAATTTATATTCATCAGAAAGGTAAATATCGGATAGTTTAATTATGAAGTGACTAGGTATACACTTTGTGTGTCAAAGTCATAAATTCAACTGCTCATCATTTGTGAAATACTCAAATATTTGTCATACATTGTTTATACCAAGCTTACGTTAATGTAATACAACAACAGTATGTAATTAATTTATCTTTCATTTGAAAAGTTAGTGAAAGATATATGTAAAATATCGAAATTTTAAAAATCTAATTGTTCAATCATTCCAGTTTGTATTTATTAGGATTCATGTTAATCATTCTTTTATTCACATTTTCTCCATTAAGTCGACAAGTTTAATTTTCGTGGAAAAGATGTTTTTATTGAGGAAACAATTAAAAGACTCCCTACTTTTCTAAACTCTTCATCATAATAATGAAGTAGGAAAAAAAACAAAGTTTTGAATAGAATCTTTACTGTTCACCCATTAACTCTTTAAAATAATTGAGCAATTATAACAAATTGTTTGGTTAAATTAGAGTTTCATTTTATAAATATTTGTAGTAAAATATTTTATTATGTTGGCAAGATTAATTGTCAATTATAGCAGAAAACCAGTAAATAGGAATAGAGCTTTCTAAATGTAGTATATGGTGGTGTGGTAGTAGAGCAATAGCAGCAGTAGCATATTGTAAACGCAGAATCAGACTTGCACTGAACTGGAAAAACAAACAGTGAACACAATGTTTGTACAAAGCTGAACAAACACTCGTCAGCGAAAGCTCAGAGTTTGGGGGGGCTCGTCGACAATCCAGAGAGAAAGAGATAGAGAACGACAAAAAAAATATAACGAGAACAAAAAGTTACACAAGCACAGGCTGTATTTATTTTTCAAGGATCGAAACTTCACGATCAGAGGGGCATCATTGACTTTGAATGATAGGAATGTGTTGACATTCACTTATATTACTACCTAAACTACCCTTTTTTCCCTAATTTTCATTGACACGTTATAGTTTAGTTCTCACAAATTGTGGAGAAAAAAACAGTGTTTTTTTCTGAAGTTTTCATTAAATTAATTTTGTTCTGTTTGTTTCAGACTGAAATTGCTAAGAGACTGAATGCCATCATTGCACAAATATTACCGTTTTTGTCACAAGAACATCAACAACAAGTTGCTACAGCTGTCGAAAGGGCTAAACAAGTTACCATGACTGAATTAAATGCTATTATTGGGGTAAGTTTTGTTTTTTGTAATTTAACTAATTAACAAAATAAATTCACCATCGTTGGATATCAATTTGGTTGAATAAAGATAAACAATATTTGTTCAATAAATTGCTAGTGTTTATAGGAAGAACAAACGTACAATAAAAAAGAATAACAAATAGAAAATACGTTTTAAGCAAACCTCTGTTTGTTTGGACTTTCAGTTTACTGCTTGTACATTTGCTTTAACATAAATCTAAAACCATTTCCGCAGTAAAATTTGCTTCAATCCGGCGTATTTTCAACAATAACAACAATAATAACAGGATATTATAAATAAATTTATAACATCTCTTGTGATGATGTAATAAAATTTGCTTGTTTTTTTGAAACAAAATTAATAAAGTTGTGCCTTTCAAACTCATTTATATGTTCTTCTAAAATACAATTGTTCATGTAACAAAGTTGAACCGCTAATTGTCTTAATTTGTTACATTCATGGTAAGTTCTTCAATGTTGAAAGGAGTCAGTAAACATTGTTTAGATTGCGTGTAGGCGCTAAAATGAATGTTTAACACATTGCTCATTACAAACGAATACTTGCTGAACGATCTCTAAGTCTTATCGTAATTCTAATTTAGTTCAAACTACTTTGATGAAGTTGTTTAATGGTTGTTTTGAAAAACTAAAAAATTGAACGGTTTGTTTGAGAAGCCTGTTTTGTTTGGTACGAGTATAAATATTATTACTGGGAAATATTTTTTAAAAAAAGCTGCTTCATTTTATTAGCCTTCTTTTATACAATTCATTTACTCATTCATTTATTGGGTACCAATAAACGTGGAAATAAACAATCAAATTGTAAATCAATCACCATCAGTTTATTGTAATTGGAAATTTTGATGTTTCGATGAAATATCGGAAATAACTTTGGAAACGTTTACAACACAACATTATCATTTATTCGATACCGTAACTCGATTGAACACATTTAAATAGAAAAACAAAATACAATTTTTATCAATAATAATAATAAAGAAATAAATAGAAACTTTTTATATTAGCTACAAAAAAACCTATTCGTAAATAGAAAGTCGTATAAAGAAAGCGCGACTACACTACTATTTCTTTCACCCCATAAAAATCGTCTTTGTTACATCACCACCAACACATCAACATCCACTGAAAGAATAAGAGGAAAAAAGCAACATTCATTTTCAGAGTGCAAAACAATCAGTCTCTGTCCATTAAGGTGGTGGCAAACGTTGTGGCAAGAATAGTAATGGTTGTGTAGTAGTTATATGTATGTTCCGGGCATCAGTATCTGTGTGTGTGTGTGTGTGTGTGTGTGTGTATAAGGGGAAACAGAAACCGGAATTCTCAGACAGGGAATGAACATGGTCCTTTAAGCTCGTCTTTGTTTCTCTAGGGAGATTTTGGAAAGCGTGGTGGAACTTGAGCGCACGTGGCTTAATCTAACTCTCTTTGTGGACGTTTTATCCACCAACCATGGGATTTTCTTGATCTCTCTAGAGTATTTTAAACCATGTGGAGTAAATGTCGTTTAACATTTTACCAACGAAAACAGAAACTGAAGTTTTTTTATTGCAAATTGTGTTACTTTAGTTTTAGCTGACAAAGTTTCTTTTAATTTTAGATTTAATGAAAATAATGTTTTGATCCTTCTGCATTCGTTTTTTTTTTAATGATATATTTAATGTAATTAAATAAGTAATTCAGAAATTACAACCAAGATTATTCGTAGTAGAAAGCATTAAAAGCAAAAGAGAATATTCATATAGAATCAGCAATTGAAATGGTAATGAGTCCGCAGATTAGTATTAAAAGTATCCCGCTAGCGAAATTTAGTTTGAATGTTCTTACATTTAAAATTTGCAGAAACTGTGGAAGCGGATTGTCGGGGCTCTTAGAAGAGAGAATGAATCTTTTGTTATTCATGCAATGCCGCCTATCGTGGATTTATAAAAAGGCGAAGAAGTTCTAGTTCTATCTCTTTTACTCGCCGTTATTCCACAACATTCGCTTCCCTATTTTTCACCCCCTAAAACCCGGTTTCTCCCTCTATCTCTGTCTCATCCTTTTAAAATCATCCCCAGTTTTTTCCTTCTTTTTTACTTCTACTTTACATTGACGTACACTACGTTGAGAAAAGCACAGAATTACTGTCGATCGCTTTGTTTTATGACTACACAAACTAACTACCGTCTTCTCATTTACGATCAATCAGTCTTCGGTTTTTATAATTGACTTCGATAAATTTTACAATTCTAATTGGTCTTTCCCTTTGGTACTCGTTGATTGATTATTGTTATGTTGTTAAGCCAACTAACTACATTTTAACCGGTAATACATTGTTTGTTTTGTTCTTGTTATTTGTTTCAAAAAAGGACAAAGTAGTCAAGTTCTTGAACATAAAATCGAACAAGTTTGTTCGCTTGTACTCCACAACAAGAATCTAAAGAGATTGTTATTCAATTACTCGTGTAAATGTTAACGTTGAAGAATTCCTGTTTTTCTCTGAATTAGATACTTGAAACTTATTATGATTCAAAGAAGATCTTCCGGTAAATTACAAAATCATGTTATTTTTGATTAATAAATTTTTCGATAAAGGTAGGGAATAATTAATTTGTTTTTGTTAAACTCTTTTGGAATTAAATAAGCAATTGTTGTGACAAAGTAACAAACCAACCACTTATAGGTAAACTCTTTGTACAAACCTAAAATCCTGATAAAAACTCAATAAAAACGTTGTTGTAAAACAGCAATGTACCAAGTTTATGATCAGTTCGAGCGCTTCCACTATATACTTCAGCTTTATATAAGACTTTTACGATAAACTTATGGAAGCTATAAAATATTAATATACTTTTTCCACCCTTAACGCGAAGAATAGATTCTCAACGCATTCTTCTTCTCTTCTCCACCTAATCAACATTCCAATCACCTTTAGACTTTATCGGGCGAAGGCTTCAGCAATTCCCGACAGGAAAATTAAGTGGAGTTGGGAAATTTCATCCTTCGCCGTCCCCCCTTTTCTTAGACACGTGAGAGAGAGTCGAGGAAAATCTTATTTTACGCTGCAATCGATCGGAATATATATATGTATATATTGCAGACATGTAAGCCCAGATGGTTTCAGGAATTTGATGGGGAAAACTTGAAAGTATACGGATATGTTGTAAACAACGTTGATAAAGGATCCGACGATATTATCCGATATCCGCTGTGGAATATTCACATATAAGTAAATGTGTCAATAGTTAGTTGAAATGATGAGGGTATAGTTTCGATGACTGTTTGACAATTGGTATTTTATTGATTTTTCTGCTGTTAGTAGTAAAAATATTATAGTTTTATTAAAGTTGTGTCTGTAAATATTTCACAATCCATGTCCAATTTCCTTCAATGGAGTGGGTTAAAACAATTTGGAATGTGCGAACTGAATACAAAATCAGAATGGATGGATTGTATAGAAACAGTTGAGTTTCAACATTCACTCATACTTTACCACAATGTGCCAATGTTAACATTTCACTCCTAACAGACTACATTTTGGTTTTCTGTTTTTTATCTTCTTTTTATCACAAGATTTGCACTACACAAATGTAAACGTGCATGAAATATTTATGTTTGCATCTTACAGTTTCTATCGTCAATGCATACTACATATATTTATGAAATACGGAGTGGTGAATTTTACACAGCTTGCATCGTTCAAATATTTACAACACTTTGGAATTACAGTTTCAATATTTTAAATATTTAATAAACGTACGATTGATATTTTTGTTTCTCATGCCTTTGAAATTTATACAAATGTTTTGTTTTTTGTTTTGTATGCTTCAGTATAAACATGCTGATAATTTGTTTGACAATGACAAACAAGGGTTAATCTTCAATTCCTTTAAATCTAGCCCATTTCAAGTTTTAAGTAGCTTACAATGTCATAACAAATCGGGTAATCGTAAGAATGGAGGAACACGCAGGGTTGCTTATGGATAAAGAAAATCTCGTGAAGCTGTACAATATAACAATATAATGTTAAAGTGTTAACAAATATGGACTATTAAATTGAATTAGTACCAATCCCATTATTGTCGATGAATCCAATTAGTCTATTGTTATATGTTCGATATTTATTATTGCTTTTGTGTGAATATTTATTTTTCATTATCGTATCAAAACAACAATATAGCACGAGTGTGATGTGGAAAAATGTTGCCATTTTTCAGTTAATTAAACACAAGCATTGACGTTGGAAAAATGTAATTATAGTGAAATCCATCAACCCTAACCAATGATGGTGACGGTGGGTATACTCAACTGAAGAGAAATTTACGAGAAGAAGGGTGCTAAAGAAATCAATTTGCAAAGCTCTCTGAAATGTGAATTTTAAATAATGGCTCTTTCAGCAGTCCAAAATGAACAATGTAAACGATTGATAAAATCCAATATAATGTTAGATTCGTTGGTCCATTTTTATTTTATTCTTTCTTTACAACCCCTCAACGATAAAAATATAACTTCTTGTCACGTGTCCTGGATCCATTCTGCTCAATTTAAAGTTAGAGTTGTGTTTACACTACATTTGCAGTTAGCGAACACTTCACCCTTCAAGTTGGGTGTAGTAGTCGCGTCGACGAGACGGATTACAGTATTAAGAGGCGTCTCCCCTTCCATGAGATGCCTTTCTAATTACTGCTAAATAATTAATGGATACGACGGGGAGTCGAATAATACCGCCAATTAAATATAAATCTGAAGGATCGTATTAATCACAAATTACTTACTTTGATTTTAACCATTATGTCAGACAGTTGTGCTTAGGGAGGATACTTTTAATTAATTGTAGACGAGATACTCTTTTCAAAAATGTTTTAATGACCTTTCTATTATGTTTTCCCCCTTGTGTATTTGATGCGTTTTAGTTTTCCTGTGGTATAATTTATAATTTTTTTTTTGTTGAAATAATCATTATTTTAATTGAAAAAAAAGAAATACAATTACTGTCAAAATTGATAATTGTTTGAAGAGTTCTAATTGACGAAGAGTGCACAATAAAACAACAAATAACATTTTTAATAGAGATTCGAACAGAACAAAAAGTGCCACTCAATTTTTAATCCGTTCGAACTGTCGGACTGGTTTGTTTGTAGTACAAAGGAAGCTGCCAGATGATGCCGTTATAAAAAGCACCAACCAGCGGGACCATCATAATCCAATTAGCATTCAATGTGAGTGACGCGACTCGCTACCGACAAGAGTGAACTTTTTAAATTAAAAGTCCTCCGGGCTGCATGGGGAGCGGTCGATGCCAAGCTCTGTGAGCCGACTGCATTAATGGGATTGTTGTTTCATGTTTGAGCTATTATCGATTAACGCTTCACAGACTTTTACAGGTTTTTTTTTTCCTCTCTCTGCTGTATCCATGAAATAAATAGGGCTGTAACGGTTTACGGCTTTCCCCATTTTACAATCAAATATTCATTAGTCGTCGCGACACACAACAAAAATACGTAACACGTGCTAAATATATTTACATACCTCCATTTGCGCATTTAATATCTTTTTGTTACGGAAAGAAGTGACTTGGATATGGGATAGGATATGACAGTCGACCTTTGGGAATATTTTGTTCGTGAATCCAATTAAGTTGTGAATCCAAGTTAAGTTGTGTACTTCCGTGCTTTAATTTTTTTCTTCCTTTCCAGTCAATCTACCTGTCTCTCTAATTTTCTCTCTATCCTCTCTTTGGTTGTATATCAGAACGAATTGTGTTCGAGCATCATTGCCACCATCACCCTTCTGAATTTCTAGTTGACTTTTTTTTTCCGCTCTCTCACCACTACTAGTATGTTTCACTGTCTTTACGTGACTCTAACCGCTTTATCCGCCAGATTTCAGACGCAGTCACCCGCAAAGTCTAGTGAGCAGATAAGCCGATTTCTGATCCCTTCTGAATGTCACATCCGCGTATGTGCCGACTTTGCAGATCCTTTGACATACTACATAAACGAAATGAAATATTTATCCCTTGCATTATGTTCGGTTTTTATTAATCTAAGCTTCTTCATATCAGTATCAGTTGAAATTTTTTTAATCTTAATTTTTCAGTATTGATTTTTTTTCAAATAATTTTTTTTTCTCTTTCAGCAACAAAGACCCGATCTGCCCAGATTACTTCAACAAATGCATGCTCAACAGCTTCCAGCTCATGCTGCTCCACCTATACCAATGATGCCAC
Organism: Lydus trimaculatus; assembly: GCA_037414755.1. Taxonomy (NCBI): domain Eukaryota; kingdom Metazoa; phylum Arthropoda; class Insecta; order Coleoptera; family Meloidae; genus Lydus; species Lydus trimaculatus. Next base: position 55,598 of record JAZBGY010000286.1, on the reverse strand, counting down.
ATCCAGGTTTAGCAGGAGGACCACCGAGCACAGCAGCCAGTCTTTTGGGGTTATCAGGTGCGCTAGCAGCTCCTGGTCAACATCCATTATCGATGTTAGCATCAAAACCTGACTTACATCGTCCAGATGATGTAAAGTCAAATAGCGGTGAGTGATAATATATAAAAACAAAAAAACAAAACAAACAAAAATCGACAATAACTGTTGCAATATACTATTCAAATAAATATAAAGTTACAAAGCAGCGAAAATTTGTAATATAGTCAGTTGAGAATTTTATGAGAAAGGAAATAACAGTTTTCCTACAAATTCATCTAAGTTTTATGGTCTGTGAACCGCAGTTTGAGTAATAAAACAAGACAGGGCGCGTTTGTCGAATAAAAAAGATATATTGAAATGTATTTCGTTCTTTCAACACGAGATTCAGCTTTCTGTCGACCAATTCTAAAGTCTATTGATCTTCTCATCGTAAATATGATTTATCATGCGACACAAATCGCGTTACATAGCTCAATAGACTTTGAAAATTGCTACTGTTCGACTATCATTTTCCGGATGACATTACGGTCATACGTAGAATGACAAACTGTTAGTTTTTGGTATTATTTTAAAGATGGAAAATAAAAGAAATACGGATGTAACAATTGAGAATTTTTATCATTTTAACGTTTCAGTATAAAGATCCAACTTTTTGGTTGCAAACGTTCGTTTTAAGATAGCTTGGAAAAATTGGAATTTTTAATTAGAACCAGTCTTTCAAGTGTCAAACACTCATTTCTATTCTGTGCATTTTCGCACTCGTTCTGCTTTTTAATGGTCTACTCAAAGGGAGTTCTTTGAAGTGACTGCGTGAAAAGTCTCAATATGATCCTTTGAATATGTTCTTTTTATCTATTGCAGTTGTGTGTACATGGAAAAACTCGCAGATTTGACGTTTAATATTTAAAGATGGATTCTGGATTAATTATTGTTATTTTTTTAATTTAAATAATTGTGGTTGAAACGAATCACTTTATTTATTGACATTGTGAAATCGTTTGCATCAGTTGACGATGGTTTTATGTTCTAATAAATCTCTAAGTAATTTATTTTTGTCATTAATAGGATAATGGTGTGTTATAAAAACCATATCGTACGTTAGTTTATTGCTTCCTTAAACAGCTCTCGTTTAATTACGTTATTATTAAAATGTAATAAACCCCACGCGATCTTATTAAAGAATAAACGAATAGAAAGGGCAATAAAAATGTTTTATATCGCAATGGGGTGTCGCTTTCCATTATTTTACAAGTCTGACTCCAACAGTGACGTAATTAGATATGAGGGAATGAGTACCCACTACCACATCGTTTTGAAAATGTTCCATTGGAAAACTACCCTACAAAATACTGTCTCTCCCCCAATTCACTTTCCCACTTGATGTTCCATTGCTCTTGAGATTTTAATTTCAATCTCGACAAGGCTACTTGGTGGTGCGAGTCAGCAAATATGCTAGTCGTTTGTTCTTCTTCTTCCCTACAATTCATTCAAACCATCTCTTGCCTTTAGTTGGATCGATACTACTGTTTCTGTTTGTTGTTTCAAGAAGTCGACAATAACAGAGAATGATGAGTAGCAAAAAAATAATAATAAAAGAGGATAAGCAATTAATCGTTGGATTAAGGAGTTAATTTTGCTTCCGCAGTCGGTCATGTTTGTGCTATAAATATTTGTCTACGGTAATGATCGTTATTATCGCCATATTTCCTTATTTAAGTTCCACCCTTTGGTTAAATATTGCCGGCGGCTTTCAGCCAAGCAGTTTGTTTTAATAAGTTCTCAAGATTTCGTTCATCCTACTATACTATCATCACTGCAGTCAACCTTTTAATTTTCTATATTCATTAGGTAATGTTGTTTATCGTGTTTTATTTGATATTCAAACGGAAATACGGGTTTAAAAGGATTATAAACAGGAAGTATTCAGCAACCTATAATAAATAAAAATCTCTATTTGGCAATAAGCGGAAACGAGCTGGAGTTTCCTATAAAATACACCAATATTTCGTTTGTTATGATTTATGAATGAGTCTTTAGAGATTGTGAAGAAGTGAAAAAGTTTAATTTTGTGCAGTGGATTTATGTTCTTCCAAATCAGACCCTGAAGTTACCTAATGTGTCTATAAATTCCGCTTGGTTCGACTTGTATTCACCATCTCACTTGTTTTTTTATTCGTCTTAGTCTTAACATCGCAGATTTCAAATGCGAAACGAGAGAGCCAAGGATGAGAGAGGGAGGAAAGCATTCTGCATTATTTTTAGAATTTCCATCTCGGGTTACGAACAGGCGGTTTTATACCGACAACCCCAAATCAGACGGAATATATTATAGGATAAGGGTTGACGGCGAAATTTTTAGTGGGGAGAAGTTGGAAAATGAAATTGGATTCCGGATTTTGTTGTGCTGTTGAGTGGCGGTAAATATTATTGATGTTTTATTACTTTGCAAGACGACCTGACCTGCCTATATTGTTTTGTGGGATTTTCTTTTCACAGTTTTCACAAATTCTACTATAATCGATTTTTTTTTGGCATAATTGACTCTTTGCCTCATAGTTAACATTCTTTAACAGTTATTGTAAAACGGTCGATTCCAGATGCGTTATATTCAGATTGACTTTTTTGCTGCTTTATAACCGAAAGCAATCGTCAACGTTGACGAATTTACCTTCTTTTTTTTATCTTTGAAATCTGATAGACGCGCTCTAAAGTGAACTGGGGGAGAAGTTCACAAATTAGCATTTCAAGGGGGTTTTCTTCTTTCCTTAAGCTAGATCAAAGAACGCGATAAGTCATCGAGCATACGGGTTTCGCATGAAGAAAGTAATTTATTTGCTTTGAAAAGCACCAGTTCTAAAGACGCATTGACTTTGTCGTCATTTTTTTTTCTCTAAAGATTTTCTGTGTAGTATATGATGATAGTTTGGATAAAATCGTCTATTACAGACACTTATGGTGCAGTTCTTCAACCCTTCTTTATTTCGAACTCAGTTGTGAGATAGAGAGTCTGATTGAAGTGTTGAATAAAATGGGAGAAACGTCGTTGATTCGTTTTTATGTTGAAAGGGAGGAAATACTAGTAAAGCATGAGTCTCTAGATCTTCGTGAGTCCCATTCACTCTATGGCTTGAATAGCAGCACAAAGTTATGAACAAACGGATTGTGAAAGCCTATTCACTCACGTTGAGTAGTTGAGATTTTGCTTTTTTCACCACTGGATCGTTATCAGAAAAGTTAACGTTCCCCCTTTCTTTGGGTATTGTTGAATAAATAAGGGATGTTATTAGGATGAACTGTATAAATAAAACAATTATATTTCCCATTGAGAGGGGTTGATTTAGTCTTGGAGTGGTCGTTATAACGATTTTATAAAGCTTGAATTAGAAGGTGTTGAAAATCGGATTACATCTCACGAAATTTAAATTAACAATCTGTTAAGTTTGCCAAATAGTACCTAAGTGTGTTGAATTGGAGTAGTAGTCGTGAACGAACCATAAACGATGTCGGCAGTTATATAGTAGACGTAATGGTGGTAGTGAGTAAGCGAGAAGAGATCTTTCCACTGTGTTGTCATGCCAACCAGGAATTGTTAAGAGAAGCGTCTGATTCCACCTGAATGCACACCGCTCTTTCTAAGAATAATCATACGATACGAGAGAGTGGTGCAAGCATATACCTACGAGTATCTTATTTAGATTCTCTTATCTTTCACAAAAGACGATGCTTATTCGCTCACAAAATCGACTGACATTATTGTTAAGAATTAAATTATGAGCTGCTTTGTAACTGCAAAACTACTAATTAGTTTGGATTGTGACTTGAAAGCTTTGTAGTAATCTTCATCTTTATTATGGCAGGTGCAACGGTTGCAACAAGATGTTTACATAATCTTGTTGGTGTTTTATGTAGTAATAAAGTTAGAAGCTTGTCAACAGCAGCAGACTGATGCCATATTTAGTCATTATTATCCTTGCACTACGAATGCAGTGTTCTCATTTAATTAAAGGGAGCTTTTAGATGAACGAACTTAACTGAAAGAAACGACAAGCTTCAATGTTCTCGTACTATTATTATTATTATTATTATTATTATCAATAGTAATAATACTAATATTAATGTTTAGCCAAAATAACATTTGGCTATTATGTTGAATGCCGTAAACAGATGATTACCCATCAAAGGCGGTAGCAGCAACATTGCTTATTGTGCACTAGTCCAAAACGAGGATGTACATTAAGCACTTAACTTTATTTATTATTCATGATTCTGGATGTAATGTATTTTAATTTGTAAAGTTTGCCGCCTCTATTTTCGCTGCATCCGCATTGCAAATAAAAGAATCCCTTGTGAATTTTCCATGTCACGTACTTTTTGTACAAATCACAAAAGCATAGATCCTACAAGCATCACAGATGCACCACCATCACCACCACCGCTTTAGCTTACAAAATAAAAAAAAAAAAACACCAACACGTTCTATACATTTTATCTCAATTGTTTTCGTCTCGATTGTTCCATGTTGCTGCCGATTGGCCAATGTTTGCCATTGGATGTTGTTGCCATGGATGCTGTGCAGGTATCAACTCAGCAGAAGAACGTCACGTGAGTACCAATTGAATACGTAATTTTATAGGATTGTACATTTTACTGTTTTCTTTATTTTTTAACCTTTATGTATCACTGTTTTTCCCCCCTATCTTTTTGTAATAGGCGGAGTACCTACTAATTATTTTAGAGATAATCGTGTTATTAAATTTATATCGTCATGATTTTATATTTTTGTAAACATTGAGAAATTTTGTTCGATTTCAACAACGTAGCAATCTTTATTGGATGTTCAACCCCCCAACCTAATCTTCTTGAATGACTGGAAGCTTAATCTCGAAGCGCGTTTGCTTGTAATCCCGACAGTGATTTGTCACCCCTTATTGAAGCGTCCCCCTAGTTTGTACCCAGGAGACATGCATGATCGGTGACGTTGTCGATTGACTTGAAACACTTTTCCTGAACTATTCTCTCTCACTTGTCTTGATCAATCTACGTTTTACATCAATCTGTTTTAGATTTTGATTTTATTTTTGTTGAAAATCAAACCAAAACGATTCCATTTATGCAAAAAGCAATTCTCTATTAATATTGTTGTGGAATTTGTATGTTTGAAAAGTAAATTTAAAATTAGGTCTCTAATCATTAACGATTTGCTGACCATAACACTCCCTTTCAGTCTTATTGACTTTAAAACAAAAGTGGTGGATGTTCCACATGTTGAAGTGTAAACTTCTACAAAAAAAAAGTACAAAAGAAATAGAAAACTAACGATAAACAAACATCCACAACATGTACCCTAAATTCAAGACCAAATTAGTCCTGAGAGGGTTGGACAAGTGACAGATCGTAATGTTCTTCCACCCTCTCTATTGCCAGTTCTCTAAGCGTCGGTTGACACGTGCAATCACACCCTTGGATCTCGATTACAACATTAACAACCCCAAGGCATGAGTGTTCTCTGCCTTTCGTGTCCCTACTATTGCCCACTACAACCCTCCAGCTGTTGTCCTTCATGTTCCCCTATTCGCTTTTCCCTTTCAGTAAGACCTCATCATCCAAAACACTTATTTTTTTTTGGCACTCTACTGTCTTTACTTTTATGTCATGTTATTAAAGTGAATAAGGCTATTCAAATTTTACGATGATTCTGTATAATATCAATATGGAACAGGGAATATACTGGTGGTGGCTTTTTATATTTTACTTCATTTATGCTAGAGGGGTTGGTTTATAGTTCATTATGGACGTGTTAGTAGAATATGCGAACAGTATTATATTGATTGACTTTTTATTTGGTTTTGGTAGAGCGATGGATGGGGGATTATTGATAACTCGTTTCAGATATAATAGCCTACGGATTTTCCCAAAGTGTTACGGTTATTGCATTTTAATAGTTTACACACCATGCTTCAGTTGTTGCGATGATGTACAAGTTATAAATATATGGATGTGTTGAAAGCTGTTAAAAACAAAATTAAATATTGAAGTTATAGTAGGATGTTTTCTTTTTTTTTGCTGACTTAACTATTTTTTGTGTCTTGCTTGTTATTTTGTTGGTAGAGTCTAACAAGGTTGCCGACAATGTTTATTGAATGATTCTTTGTATTCTGTTGGTGTTTTGTTGAGGATCTTGTGACTTTCCGAAACACAAATGTAACATTTGGCGTTCCGTGCACAGCTTAGGGAATAACCAAATCTAATATACATTCCATTCGTATGCGAATCCAACCCGAACGATTTCCACACAGACGTATACATATTACATACATCTGTATGCTAAAACAAACCAATCTCGAGGCAACAAGCTACATCTATCCTTTAGCTACATTGTAAGTAAACGTGATACACAGTATCGTTGTGTGTCGCCTTATCTTAAAGGATTAGAAAAGGATAGATGTTTCGGATGTTTGCCAGGTCGATTATTAACATCCGCTCTAGTGCTAGCGGGCGGATTTGTCTACGCGGAGTTGAGCGTTAGTGTCTTGTTTCTCCCTCAAACCGCAACTCGACCGCGGCGCAACACAAGTTTACATCCTAACCACAGCTAGGGTTGAAACGTTATAGTTTGGGGTGTGTACTATCCGTTCATTGCACTCACACACACTCACCAAAAATCTACTCTGATCAATGACAAGTTTATACAACATATTATCGTTTTTATTTATTGTTGAATATTTTTTGTTGACTCATAATTTATTAGACGCTTATTCATCCAAACAATATCGTGTGGATTGTGAAAAGGTTAAAAAGAACTCATTGTTTTTCTAGCACCCTCAAAAACATTATCAATCTCTACACACATATACACACAACACCCTAAATTCATATGCCACTCTGAAACGAGAGAGCCCGTAAGGGTAATTTTTTATTATGTCTTGCTAGCAACCCTAAATCGTCGACTAGGCTGATATCAATCCTCATGTTACATTCATCTCTCTCCCCATTATGTTTTCAACAATATATACAAAACAAAACAAAAAAAATCCCCAGATTCTTTTATTTATTTTGAATATCATAACCTTTATCGTGTGAGATATGTTTTCTAATTAAGACGATAAATGATTGTGACATATAATAGTCATTAGAGGTTGGAATATTTGTATGTCTTGTGAGGGGGATGAGAGATATAGAGTGAGAAAGAGGGGGGAGGAATGTCGGATGTTTTCGAGCAAGACAATGAATTGAGACAAGGGTGAGAAAATGAAGCGTTGTAAGGGTTTAGAGACGTCTTGTGCAGCCGCGAGCATAGTAGAATGTAATTAAAGCGGCACCACTCCCTCGAGGAAGTCACACATTTAATTAACCCAAGTTGGCGCGTAATCGCGATGTTAATGGAGACGAATATTTAATTGCATCATTATTGCTCTTGATGGATTTCCTCTTATTGATTTTCGTCGATTTTGCTTTAATAATAATTAATTTAGACTTTACTTAATACATAAAGAAAGATTTAATTAATTGATTACATTTCGTAATAAAAATAAAAATAAAAAATAGATTTTGATCAATAAACCAATAATAAATAACCATATGACAAAATAATGTTCGGTTTCGATTGTAATTGGACTGTGGCTTAGCACTGTTTTAATCATTTATAGAGCTCTAAACCAATATATCCAATTGGACTAGATCGACAATTTAATTTGCGAAAAACTTCTCTATTTTATTTCGGTAATTATCGACATTTTTGCTCGTTGGAGCATTTTAAAACTTTGTACAGAGTGACGACGACACGTAATAAAAATTTATGATGTTGACTTGCGATCCGTATTAAAAGCAAGAAACGCATTTATGTAAATTAGATGTTGTACGTAAAATGAATAATGAATTTCAAAGTTTAGATTCTAATGCATTCGTATAGTGAATTACCAAATTAACCCTAGACGGAAAGAAAGAAAGAGAAGGGATACGATTTAAACTTGTGACAATACTAAGTTACCCAAATTAAATTTCTAGAAACCTCTTCTTTCCGAGCGCGTCACCATAATTCAGCCTTAATTAAATTAAGAAAACTGCTCGTTCCCATCTTTCTCTCTATCCCCCTGTTGTTGTTGTTGTTGTTGTTATTATCGTTGTTGTTGTATTTGTGTGCGTGTCTGAGTGCAGTTTAGACTAGCGGAAATATTTTTTTGCCAGTAACGAGGTCTTTTGTCTTTCAAGTATTCCACAGCAGCCAGATGGGTTTGTAAGTACTTATAAGGTATATTGTGAGGGTGTATATAGTGAGAAGGGGAGCTGTTTGAAAGATCTTGGAGTATAATTGCACCTCGAGGGTGTCGTTGCGTTACTCCATTCGAAACGTTCACACCCTCAACACTGTAATTGTGTAATTTATGAGTGGAATCGCACTTTCCAGTTCTAATTTCTATCCATAAAGTGGGTAAATTGTTCACAGACATTCTCTAAATAGTTGTTCAATGTGGTTGGTTCTGTCTGTATGTGTGTACGGTCATCATTTTCTGTATTTTATGCGATTATGTCAACAACTCTTTTAAACAGTTTCTTATATCAATCACATATCTATTATTCATGCACATTTCCGTAAATATAAATACATACTGACAACGGTATACCATACAACAACATCTCATTATTATGTATGACTTGTACAACATTATGTCATATGTTTTGATTTATTTTGGTAATGTCGCGATGTGTAGAAATGATTTTCATCTGAATTCAACACACTTCTTCACGTAGACAATGTCGTTTTATCTTGGTGGTAAAACATAAAAGAATTCAGATGGGTATTCGTGGTGTATGTTGAAATTTTCATTCAACAAGTGTATCCGGTTTGGATGAAAGGACCGCCACTGTTGAGTAATTACTCTTCTAATTAGTCCAATTATCTGTGTTGAAGTTTGTTTTCAAACTATGGACATTTATTTGGTTTTTTTCTTTGTCTTGTTTTAAATTTTTATAGGTTTTTCAACTAGGAATTTAATATCAACTGTATAGGTAGGATTTTTGAAATTTTCTATTATATGATCGCACGTATAAATATGAATAAAATTAGATAGTTGTATATACTTGATGTTACAATAAAAATCTTTTATGATACGAAAATTTTAATATATTCACGAGGAAATAAAGATATACCAAATATTTAAAGGTAATAACACGCGTCTGTTTTTATGCCATCCGTAAATTTTCTAGTAAAAATCTCTCAGGAATATAAAAGCTCCAACAGAGCATAAATATTTGATGTAACAGTGTAAAGTCGAACGACTTAGTCGAGTGTGCATTCATATGTGATACATGAATACATTTTGCAATATTACTCTACATACATATAACAGTATTATATATATGGAAATGTAGTATTAAAATGAGAAAAAAGAAATATCCGGAAAAATGCTAAAAATACCAACAAAATAACTTGAATAAAGTGATTTTCAAATCAACAATTGTCCATTATTAGCATTATTGTTAACAATAATGTAAACATTTCTGATTTATGTTCAATTTGTTGTCTGAAGAAGAGAAAAAAAATACAAACAACCGAAAATAATAATAACATACCAGACACTATAAGCAATAAAATCCACACCGTTGTTTGGTCAATTATACATACAGAATAATTAACGGATTTACAGGGAGATACCAGTATAATAACATGTGGGCACGGAATGGTCGACGAATTGATTACTGCTTTTGTAGTCGATCAGTGTTCCCTGTCTGTTTGGGAATTTATGATTCGGTGAATTGCAGAGAGGGAGAGAGATAGAAACCTTCCAAATGTTACATCGCCCTTTATACAGACTTGGCGTTTCTAATAAAAACATAGAACGATATATTAAGAGCGCCAACTTTTACGAGTTTTCCATAAATTTGAACGAAATATGTAAACAGAACATAAACTGTACTTTATCAACATCTATTTCGATCTTTGTCTGAATCATGACGAAGATAGAGAAATTTGATTTGATTTGTGATGTTTCGAAAAATGCTCTCGATTGGATGGTGTCAATAGTAGGAATTCTTAGACGTCCGTTTATCTTATTCTTCAACTTATGCGAAACCTCAAGCCTTTCTCAACTGCGACCACAGCTGATTTATTGTTCTTAACCCTCCATCTATTAATATCCCAGGAAAGATATATCTCTGGGAGACCACTTTGTGACTTCAGCATGTGATAGAGTCACACTAAGTGGGTGAGTCTTATGTGAGCCAAGGTATCTTACTGGACAGTGCCCAGTTAAAAGCCCCGTTGCCAGTCTTAGTTTGTTGCTTCTTAGTTCGGGAAGCTTTCTAGTATTCTGAGGCAAATAGTCAGTCAATAAACTTTTTCGCCTGTCGCATTTCTGGATATTGTCTCCAGTGCATCATTTTCCCACACATAGATTCTCCCTGCCTTCTGTGGATCTTGGCTAGCCTACAGAATGGCTTCGAGCCATACAACTGTTCTGACAACTAAAAAATCCCTGATGCCCTGGCACCCATGCAAAGGTAAGTTTGTTGCCCTTTGCCAGGTGTTTTGAAGATTGACGACGTTCCCAGATGGTTTTTGACTCAAGGCTGTTGACCTTTAGAGCTTTCAACACCGTCTGACTGTCTGTCAAAATGTATATTTGTGTACGTTTGAGGTTTCTTCGTAAACACTATTTAGCGCACATTTCTATTGCAAGAGTTTCGGCTTGCATTATGGTTGGCGACTTTCCTAAAGCTAAGAATATATATAGTTGGGTCCATGTATTCCTATACCAATCCCATATCATGACCACATCTAAAGGGACTTCGAAGTCAAATTTTCTCGGCATGATGTCAGAAATTCTGTGCGTATTTGCTTCAGAATTGCTAAATCTCCTTACCAGTCACCTGATTTGGAGTTTGCAGTCTGGGGCAGCTTTAAGGCCACGAGGATTCTTTCTTTCCACACATATAGTGTTGCTATTTGTTCGTATTAGAAACGCCAAGACTGTATATTAGTTAATATCGTATACAAAAGTTTGTTAATTATTTAAAAAGCGAAACTAAAATGTACGTGTGATCTATACCTATTTAGAGGGTGAGGGGATGATAATGATACCGGAATAACTAACGATATTATTAGACATGCAATGTTTTAATATATTTTCATTTGGAAAACATGGAAACTTATGGCTAGTTTTGTTGAATCTAGCAATTTTGATCAAAAGAGTAGTATTTGCTCGTTAATATTGAAACAAAAAAAACACACACACACACAATGTTTACGTGGGGACTTTATTGATATTTTCATGATATAATTATACAGCATTAATGTACATGTACATAAATATAAATACAAGCTGAATAAATATGTAATGAGACTGATTAACATAAATAATTAATTAGTCTGTTAAGTCGAATCCATAATATTTGCCTACTTTTAATTACGATATTATCTCAAATTATAGTCTTGACATCGATAATTATATGGGTAGATAGAGCTCGACAGACTTATAAATCATTTGAAAAATAATTATAAATCATTTGCAAAATAATTAAAACAAAACAAAAAAAAAACAATTCAATTAGTGATTATCAGATTGAATCTAAATTAATTAAAATAACACTTGAAATTAGAAAAATGAATTCATTATTATCAGACTGTAACACATCTACATTAAATTGGCAAAAATTGGCTCAATAATTTCTTTTTTATAAAGTTTTATTCACAAATATAGTGCTAGTTTTACACTTTAACACGTACAAAGTATCGATAGACAACTTCAATCGTCGTTAGTGGCGTCGGCGCCGCCGTCGTTGTTATTTGTTGTCAACTATCAACTAGTACAACACATTGGTAGCCATCTGTTAGTTGTTATACGAAACAACTTTGTTAACATCTGAATTTCAGAAGTCGTCCCTACGTCTTCTCATGCTTCAATAATAATCCAATATCCTTCCGCCGTTTCGTTTCGTTCTCTTTTTTCTTTTTATCTGCTCTCTCCGGTTGCGCTTTTTTTTTTAAGCTTTCGGTAACGAGCTTGAATCGCGTAAAAACATCCAGCTATTATGTTCTGTAATGGATCTTTTCTAGTGTAAGCAACTCATTCGATGTAGTACAGTCTAATAACTGGAAATATTAAAACGTATTTTATTTCAAATTAAATTGAATTTTAAGGTTTTAATGGGGTGGTAATTTTTCTTTTTACTCTAAATTTTTATTAAAGGAATTCTTGAGGTTATTTATGGATTGTGTTGCTGTTTTTACTTTTTTGTTGTCAATTTAGTGCAGTTTCATGAATCTCTCGATAGTTTATTATTGGATGATTCATATTCTGGCTAGTATCCAAGTGTAATACTTTAAGAATTGTATCTGGATACAATCTGAGAGCATTTAGGAAATATGCCAGAAACTGCAGATTCAATAAAACTACAGATGTTATTTTTGTTCTTTTTAAAAGATATTTGTCATTTCTAATAACTTGATAACATAAAATATTGATGTTTATTGTGTTCTGTTTTTCTTTCAAAACTTTTCATTGTTTACAGTGAATCAAAAACGAGATACGATATGACTAGAAATAGTACCTACTAAATTGAAATTTGCCATTTAGAGTCAAGTTGACCGAATTCGATTAGCTCTACCGTACAATTTTATTTCTTATTGATCAGCGTTTTGCATCAGAATTTGGTTTAAATTGATGTTTTTAATGAAAAATTGCTTAAAGTATTTATTGGAATTTCGATATAATCTAATGTTTAAATAATTTACACATTACTTTGTAAACAACCTCCAATTTACATGTATTTAGCAAATTGAACTGATCATTTATTATGTTGCGGTGTAATTGTGGACTATAATATCGAATGTGGTTTAGATAAATACCGGAATCATTTACATTGGCCGGCTTTGAAAGCTGGCTTATTTCAATATTTATCAATAATGAATATAGTTTTGTAGTCTAGTAAATGTCACGACAATCATTACTGTATATCTACTATATACCTACCTGTATTGCTATGTTAATAATTGCAATATGTATAGATAATTAAAGGAATTTATAAAATCGTTAAATCAATATTGAAGTCGACATTTTGATCAACCGGAGAGTCAATTAGCTACCACATTAAAGAGCAGTTAATAGGCAGAGACACCGTGAGTCAATATTAATTATTCAATGATCTCAAATTGAAAACTGATTTGCACTAGAACGAGGGTTGTGTTTATGCGGTGTGCTCGATCTCTTAATCTCTCTCAATTACCCCCCAACGAATTCCATTACTTACAGCTATCTCTCCACCTCTCATCCCTTTAATGTTTCACTCACACCCTCTGTTATTTCCATAATATTCTCAATTAAAATTTTGTTAAAACAAAATTATTTGTTTATTTTTACAAATTCTCTCTATCGTTTTTTTTTTGTTTTCATTGTGTTCTCTTCATTTTTATACAATTGTTGTTGTTTTATTTTTCTCTTTCAATGGAAAGTAAATGTTGACAATCGTGTAACAGTTCATTTTGTAATGTTTGCTCAAAATCGAATTATTGTTTACTAAGTTTATAGTAAACATTTATGAGAGGATTATAATGCAAAAACTCTATGAATAATAACAGTAAAGCATGCGTCAGCAAAACACCAATAATAATAAGAGTATTCTTGTCAATAGCATTATTAGTTATTACAGTAGAACACACAAACTATGCTATTAAGCAACATATTGTCCATTATAGACTACAGTATTTATGTTATGAGCATTGAGAGTCACTTAAAGATGATTCACTTTCCGGGGAGTTGTTATATGTAGACATATCTCTTATCCCTCTTCTATCATCCACTTATTATTAATGTGCTCTATCTTGATGTAATTCCAAGTTTACAATGTTCATATTGCAATAGCTTTTAATATCGATTGATAATTACGATGATTTATTCATATATTATGGAATGTTTTCAATTCCCTTTAGAAAATCTCAAATCACTGTTTAGATTCTCTCCCCTACATTATATTTATAACGTATTAAAATCGCACCTTTTTATCATTGCTAGTTGTGTAACATTTTTCCATTCCCCCCTCTATATATGTGTGTATGTGTATCTAATCCATTTAACCACCCTATCTACCCTTACTGCTTACTGTCAGATATGCTTAATGCTACGGTTTATTTCTATCTAACAGACATAGACCCCTATGGCATTAGTAAATAAAGAACCAATGTTGTTACAGAATGATGAAAAAAGATGACAAAGACCCTACAGTTTTTACAACTTGCTTGTTGTATACATTTACTTTGGAAAATTGAAACGCCATATGATTCTATTATTCAACCAGAAATTTCATTGGTTAGGAGTGGAAGTTTTTTTTTCGTTTTTTTTTTGTTGGGAAAATCGATCCTGAAGTGAATAGTCGTGGCTCGACTAATTAGATTGTCGATGAATAAATAATATTGTTTAACAAATGTATAAACAAAAAAAATTCCAGATAATCGTTACTTTTGGATTAGAACAATTTAAATTAATTAGAAATCTTGCGGAAATATGCGTAACAGATGATTTTGAACATTCCTATTAGTTTCTAAAAAACAGTCAGTTGTGGTGGTGGTTGACTTGCTGAAATGTTGGCATTGTAGTAGAATTCGTTCGTTCACATTTATTAATTGGTGGTAGAAGTTGAAGCAGCGAATTGTCGTGCAATCTAATTTATCTTAATACGAACGCTAGCCTTCTCAATTTCAACTGAGAGAGCATCTTGCTTGTAGTAAATTAGAATGAATGGCATCCATTCAAAGCACCACACCACACCACCATCAAACATTTCTAAAGTAATCGAGTCATCCCTGAAAAATCGCATCGGCTTCCACAACCCCCTAATCAATTTATACAGTACTGTGGAAAAACTGGCACATTCTTCTGTTGATGGCGGTAGAAACGACGAGGATGACGACTACTACTAGGTCCTGTGTAAAGTGACGTGCCCTAATCTATTGTTAAAGCCTAACCGCGTTTCCGACCCTTTTATATTGTGTGTGTATTGGTGTGTGTATTCTTGTATATATGTCGTCCTATGCCGTATTAAGCGCCGTTTCAAATCACGGACCTTTTGTGCGGTCGAGCGAAACTACACTTTATATTCCTCGACTGTTTCTGATTCGATTATTGTTTTGACTTCTAAAATGTTTTATGGAGTTGGGAATGGTGTTGTTCCGATTTCACGCCGTCGACATTAATTTTCCTCCGTTTTTTTTTTCTCGGTTTTGGGGTGTGTTTGCTTTTTCTGCACTCAATTAATTCTGTAAACTAAACACATCAAGTTATTCGCTGGTGTTTTTGGCACTTCTAAGTGCCGACCCCAGCAATATACTCTTGTAGTGTAACGCTGAAACAAATCTGTAAATCGTTTACAATAGCGCGATTGAAGAGAGGCAGGGGAGAAAAAAAACGGTAAAACATCATCCCTTATTGGGGTAAAACACAATTTATAAAAATACTGTTTGATTGAATTGACAAACAAGGGTATTATTAGTGTAGTTATATAATATATGTAGTTTAGTAGATGTTGGGATGACTATGATGTAGGGGGAAACAATATTAACTACTTCCCTTCATTTACTAGGCGCCTATGGTGAATTATCCCTCTTAAAAGTTTTTCGTAAATAAAATAGCAGTTGTTACGCCCCGCTTTACACAGTGATAATGGGATACCAGGAAGTTGAGGGTATATACTCGAGTATATGCTAGGAGATTTGTGGCAGTTTTATTTTCTCGAGAGAGCGAACAGGATGGCACTACAAACAATAAAGTCCATGCTATTATATGTGCCGTGCATTTGAATGGCCCCTATTGTACAGTAAAAGCAATAAAGTTAGCTCTTCACATTCGTTTTATATTTTACTGGTTTATCAGCATATTATTACGAATTCATTGTCATACTTTGTGGATTTAGATTGTTGACTGTAAATATTTTAAATTTTGTCTTATTTAGGGAAATAAAATCACTTAATTTTCCATTCAACATACTTATACCTACATAAATAATAAATGTTGATAAAATATTATATACTGTTGTCGGTTTTTAGTATATTTTACAGTTGAAAGTTGCTTTATCTATTTAAACGTTTTCAGTTGAGTAGAGGACAATGAGTTTGTCATTTTATAGTGCGGTCTTTTCACATTGCTTTTGTAAGGAAATAGAGCTATCTACATAACGTGCAATATTGTAGCACAACCATTTTATTCCAACCATATCTGAATATGTTAAGCATAAAGATAAAAACGACTGACTGAATATTCTAAAGCTGTGATGTTTGTGCAAATAAGACAACTTTCTTCTAACTTTCTTATAACAAAAGTCATGTTATGAAATTCATATATACACAAACTAAAACTTATTTTGTGATAAAAATTACATAAAAATAAACAGAATTCTTCAATGTATTGTTTGGTAAATTTATATGATATTCATATGGGTATTTTTGAAGTTTTCATAGTTCACAAAGTGTAGTTTCATTTCTTTTTATGGCATTTGTACAAATATTTATAGCTTGTAGTATCAACAATCTCTAGACAAGCACGGTTTTATCATTGGGTTAAGTTAGGCAGTTACCTGAAGATGTCAAAAGTTCAATTCAAACACCGATGATATTAAATGTCTTTGTATTCTTAGTTAAACTGTTAAAAGCCAATTATTCTTGCTTTCACATAAACACATGTATATTGCGTGATAAATTTGATTTACATTAACCACAATTTGAAGTTTTATTGATTTTAACTGGATGTTTCGTAGTGTAGTTGTATGTATATCAATGTTATTAAAATTGGTCATGTCAGAGGGCGCGTCAAATATCAAATTACGCACTATTGTGCACCGGAATCTACCCCTATCTAACTACCTATATAGATAAGCTTAATTCGTGATTTGCATGCATCATGACCCATTTTGTCACCCTATCCATTCCCTGATCTGTTTCGATCGTCGTCCGGTCCAATCATCATCATCATCATCATCAACATTGTTATGCGACATTTGAAAATGGTTTGTCACCAGTTGTGATTTACCTGTTACAAATTGTACAACCCCCAACTACTATAAATTTGAAACTGGGGATGTACTACTGATAGAGCTGCATCATTATTATTGTCTTGTTTGTTTTGTTGTTGTTGTTGTTTTGAGAATTGAATTGATTTATTATTGTGTGATTTGTGAATGCATATAAATTAAACATTGTCTTTATGGAATTCATTATTAAACTACTCACTTTGACTGTTTAATTTGATTTTATGTGTTGCACCAGGAATGGTATTTATGTTTGTATGCAATTTACTATTGAATAAATGTTTAGGAATTTAGTTAGGGCACCTGGATTAGATTGATTATGAGCAACTAGTTTGTAGATAGCTACCTATATTTAAAACGGCAGTTACTTTAAATTCATTAATTTTTTACAATTTCCAACGACAACATTTACGGTAATAATTGTCTACGAATGATATCTGTCAGAAATCACTAGAGAATTGTTGAAAACAAACAACATATACCTATACGACTCGATTCACGTTTGCATGCAAGAGAGCAACAACATCGGTAATACTGGATAAACACATAATTTATAACCAGCCGACGTTCTCGTATTCTCCAACGATACTCTACTATATATCTAAAGGTATTTACGGGGACATTGCAATACAGGTGACACTTGAATGTTACATAAAGCTTTTAGAAACGTGGTGTTCTACTATTAAAACATAAAACTCTCCGACGGGGATGTAAACCACATATCTGCCAGATTTCCCCTCTTCTTTAAATCCTCATGATACACTAATTGTTTAAAATAGAACCCAATTAGATTGTTTTCAAACATTTATTTGTTTGCAATATTTGGATAAAAATCGTATCAGATTTCTGTGGAACAACCAATATAGCCCACCACAGTGGTAATAATGGTGGAATTGATCGAGTCTCTCTCCTGGGGTTCCTAGCAATTATAAGTTTTGAAAAAGGTCGACATCAGCCGTGTTATATCAAAAGTTGTATAACATTGTTCACCAAACAAATATTTGAAGGTAACATATGCGGCGAATTCAGAAGGTTTTATACCGCCTGCTGTCCATTTCACATGTCCGTGTGATTGTCTGCTTTACTCTTCTTCTTTTTTTTTTTATTATTATTATTACAACCATTTTTTTTGGTTTCCATTTTCATCTTCTACATGTTCAACATGTTTTCAAACAATTCTCATCCGACTTTGTTGTTGTTGTTGTTGTTTTATTTTCGTCTTTTATTTGTCGCATCCTATTCTCAACCAGAATTCAGACATTCTGGTGACAAAATACGTGTTACGGTTTTATACAGTTCCATTTCTCGACTTGGACAAATTCCCTAGAGGAAATAAAAGCTTCATCGACTCGAAAGCGTATATATACTATAGAGAAATTGTCCGGAACACACGGCAAAAGCACGGTTGTAAAATTGTAAAGCTTCCATGACCTATTTTGACGTCGTCGTTGTCGTCGCGCGACAGTCAGCCCCCCATTTAATGGATTATTAACAGTATATTCGTATATTCTCGATTACTACTTTAATATCACTCGTTTTCATCATTATCGTTAATTAATCGAATCATTTCGTTTCAGTAATTCGATTTTAATTTCAAACGTAATATTATCATTTTACCTTAATCGATTATAGAGTTTTATTTGAAAATGGAAAAAAGACTGAAACTATAAAATTACAAACAGTAAATATGGTTGTTTTTAGTACGATGACAATGATGAATAATTCAGTTGAAGCTAAAGATGGTGATATTGTGTCTCGATACGAAACTTTTACGATCTAGTCGTTGTTCGATTATGAAAGCTTGATGATACTGGAATTTATTCATCAATTTCATGTTTAATAAAATTTCATTTATTCAACGTTTAAAAATTAATTTAGTTTTTCCTAATTCTTCTATTTTTGTTGTTGTTGTTGTTGTTGATTGAAACAAATGGTAAAAAAATCATCGATTGACGCGTATCAGTCTTTTTCGGAAATCAGATTGCGTGTTGAAATTGAATTGAATTACATTTCAAAATGGAATCATTCCGTATTACCAGAAGTACATTAAATTATAATCGATTCATCGAATAGATGATTGAAATTTCTCATATCTATTATATGGATACTCAACTTTCTATATGATTGTTCTTTTATTTAATATTCTTGTTGATTATTACGAAAATTCCCAGATTTTAAAAGCAATTTAATCCGTCAATCTTCTATAAATTTTACAAATTCTTCAAAACATTAGTCTGTTGTTGTCATTACTTTTATAAAGTTGTTTGTGGAAATTATTTAAATATTCCATAGGATTATGTGAATTAATCATTTGTCCAATTAAGCTTCCAAGTTTATTTTCATAACTTCAACCTGTCTGTTACGATTATTCTGTCGGCTAATATTAATGTTAATTTTTTCTGCTGGCACACACACACACACACAGTAATGCATATGAAATTATGATAATTATAATTTTTATTTACCTCATTTATTTATTGTTTATTTATTACAGAGAAACTCAATTTCACCTGCTGAAAGAGAAAAATACAGACCACGAACACCTCAAGAATCTGAACATAATAAGAAAGTGAAGAAAGAGGAGAAAGACATGGGGCACGTAAGTATTAAAGTACGTAGTTTCAATTTTAACATTTACTAATTATTTATTTGTATTTTTTTCGAATAACCGATAAACTACTAACTTTCTAATCACTTTAAATCTTCAACACTAAAAATGATTTGTGACTGATTCAACGGTTTCATTCGTCGACTACTTACAATTGTTACTTTCACTGTATCAAAGGCAAGCTGGTCAAACTGTGGTAGATCTACTTTATTTCGGTAGACACATTGTCAAATATATGCAATAAAACTACTGATATTTTGATAATCGTTTGGGTTTATGGATAATTTCAACGAGCAGCAATGCTATAATAACTGTTTCATTTAAAAATTCTGTCGGATTTAAAACGGCTTCATATTTTTATGTAGCATTGAATTTTTAATGGTATTAGTAGTAGTAGCTGTTGTTGTTGTTGTTGTACTAGTGTGTAGTTTCTAGTTTAAACCATAAACATAAATATGCAATAAACAGTCAGGATAGTAAATGTGCATAATATGTTTTATTATAATTCTAAAGTGTCGTTGGTTTGGCGTCCTTATATTATCACGATTATTATCCTTATTGCCGTTGTTGTTGTCGTCGTCTATTCCTTTTCCGTTTTCACAACTGTGAAGAAAATGCATCACAGAAAATTACAAAACCCACCAACCACATGACCTAAATTTACAAATTGAGTTACGTTTATTTTGCCAGACAATGTTATTGGTATACAATAAGAGAATGCAAGTTTCTTTCTTTAAAATTCATTACAGATGTAAAAAAGATGGTTTATTTGTTTCAAAAAACATAGTGCTAAAACATAATTAATAACTAAAACATAAATTTGCAAAACATCGTCAATTTCATAACTGGTCAATATTTTAAAAACTGGAACTATAAAATTTAATGTGTTTCTTCTTGTTTATTTGCCGGCCATTAAATGGAAATCACTTTGATCTCATATTTGGTATTATCGTTTCACGGGTATGAACAACACCACACAGTTAGGAAATTAAGCCAAAAAAGAAATGCATAAAAATTTATTTACGATCACATAAAACTTGGCGTTAATGTTGTTAAAATTAGCAGTTGAAAAAGATTGTTTTGTGTTGTTTTCTAATCAATAATTTATAATTTTAGTTTCGATAATTTGATTATTTCACTATTATTTTGTAATAATTAATTTTTATATTAGATTTCAATAATTTAATCATTGATTATTATCTATCTAATTAGTTTCCATACCCTATAAAGGTAATTAAATTTTCAAAGAGTAACCGTGCAAACGACCGTGCGAAATTGGTGATTAAAAGCGTGCGTAATCAATGGTTACGGAATTAGCTAGTAATTACTTGAGAAAATCGACTATCGGTTCAATGTTTGCAAATTATGGTCGGATATATTTCTAAATTGAAAACTCAATTTCAAATAATTACAAATTGATAATTTTATAATTCAATGGTTCTGTTTAAAAATGAATTTCATCATGATAATAATAATAATGTTCATTGATTGGGGCAAAAAAAAACAACCAAAGATGCAACATCAGTAACTACTTTGTTTGTTTCTTTTTTTTCCATCATTTTCTCCTCAAGTGATTACCTTCGATTATTCCACAACGATTCGTTTAGAATTCATCTTTTTATCAATTGGAAGGATCAATAGCGTTATGTAAGTTGTAACACCATTTCTGATTATCATCAATCTTTTCAGTTTTTATCAAATCATCCTACTAGACAACAATTCTTAGAACGTAAAACAGAGATTCTATGATTTCTTTTTTCTGTGTGTATGTGTGTGTGTGTGTGTCTATTTTGTGGCTTGAAAGATTGTCTATCATGACTGTATTTTTACGATTTACGATTATGGAATTTTCACGTTACTATCAATTACAAAAGTTATTGTCCGTAAAATTGAACGTGTTTCTATTAAGTACAGAAGAAATCTTGATTAGATCTGTTTGTTACATAGTGCACGTAATACTTTAAAATTTTTATGTTTCAAGTCTGTGGTATTAATTTGTTCGTTCAGATACACGATTACTTAGATTAATTACCACGAGTTTCTTTCTACCAATTGTTTTTTTATTTATTTGCCTCTTCTGTTTTATTTTACAAGAGACATGTAAGTCTGTGATTGTAGCTTGTCGTGAATTGATAAATGTTAAAAGAAAACATTGTGATACTTGTAGTCATCAGGTGGGCACCCGTACAACCTAACAAGTCTAGTAGACAACCGTATAGACAACGTGCATGCAACTGATTTGCGATTATATGGATAAAGCCATGTCTGCAACAACAACAACAACAACAACAACAACAGCAACAACTTTGTGGAGAACTGCACCTCCCGCAGATGTTGTATTCTTCGTTCAACCAGCGTGCGTAGGCTACTTAACATTTTGTGACAACTATACAGTCTATTTACCATATAATGGGTCGTTTGGTTGTCTGTTTGATATCTTGATATCACGCCACTACCATAAATCCGTCCTCTTTCTGTTTTGTTTTTTTACCATCATTTTTTTTTCTTCATCTTCTACCTTTTGGAAAGCGACAATTCTTGGAAGTCGTCTAACAACCTTTAACGTATAAACAACAAATACGTTGCCGCTAAAATAATTGGCTCTGCACACCCATTTTAGTGTTGAAGGTTAACATTGTCTTTAAAACAACTTTTCTTGATTTTATTTTTATTTTCTCAATCTTTATGAACATTATCCGAGATAATAGATTAATCCGTTTTTGTTTGATTTACAGCATAGTGATGGTGAGAAAAGTGATCAAGATTTGGTGGTGGATGATGCATCAGAAGATCCTGTTTCACCACCAAACGGTACTGCATCACCACGTGAAAATGGCATCGATAAATTAGTAAATAAAAAAGATCATCCTGGTCCACATAGTCCACGTTCAGGTACATCAAGTAATGCATCAACACCATCAACAAAAAAATTAGATAATGATAAACCATCAACGCCAATCTCTAAATCTGTAACACCAACATCAGCAGCTGGATCATCTTCTGGTAGTAGTGGTATGAAAGCTGTTGTTAAACCACCAGCACTTGGCCAATACCCACCTTATCTGGCTGGAATGTCGAATGGTAATTGTTTTTATTTTTTTTTTCTGAAAAGAAATTCAATAGTAATTGTTCAATTTTTGTAATTTTCTTTAATAAAGGAGCACCACATGATTTGCAAGCAGCAGCTGCTGCCGGTGCTTATGGTGGACTACACAACAACTTACCACCTGCACTTAATAATTACCCAAGACCTCCGTTACAAGTGGGTTATGATCCACATTCACAAATGCGAGCACCAGTTGTTCCCGGTTTGGGAATACCTGGAGGGAAACCGTAAGTTAATCACTTTTATACATAAATAATTGGGTTTTATTAATTATATATTTTTTTTAATTTAGGGCTTATTCGTTCCACGTTAGTGCTGATGGTCAAATGCAACCGGTCCCTTTTCCTCCGGATGCTTTAATAGGACCTGGAATACCTAGACATGCTAGACAAATAAATACATTAAGTCATGGTGAAGTTGTTTGTGCTGTAACAATATCAAATCCAACCAAGTACGTTTATACCGGTGGAAAGGGGTGTGTTAAAGTATGGGATATTAGCCAACCTGGTTCTAAGAGTCCCGTTTCACAACTTGATTGTTTGGTAATAAAACTTGCTATTCTCTCTATTTATAGAATTTAATATTCTAAAACATTCTAATTTATTATCAATATCAAGTTATATCGTAAAATTGTTTTATTTCAATTGTTAGATAGTTTAATATTGTTATTGTTATTGTTATTGTTGCAGCAACGTGATAACTATATCAGATCTGTAAAACTATTACCTGATGGTCGGACATTGATTGTTGGTGGTGAAGCTAGTAACTTATCAATATGGGACTTGGCTAGTCCAACACCACGTATTAAAGCTGAATTAACATCAAGTGCACCAGCATGTTATGCATTAGCAATTAGTCCTGATTCAAAAGTATGCTTTAGTTGTTGTTCAGATGGTAATATAGCTGTATGGGATTTACATAATCAAACATTAGTTAGACAATTCCAAGGGCATACAGATGGTGCATCATGTATTGATATATCAGCTGATGGTACAAAATTATGGACTGGTGGTTTAGATAATACAGTTAGAAGTTGGGATTTACGTGAAGGTAGACAATTACAACAACACGATTTTAGTTCACAAATATTTTCATTGGGCTATTGTCCAACTGGTGAATGGCTTGCTGTTGGTATGGAAAATTCAAATGTTGAAGTATTACATGCTACCAAACCAGATAAATATCAATTACATTTACATGAAAGTTGTGTATTAAGTTTGAGATTTGCTGCATGTGGTAAATGGTTTGTATCGACTGGTAAAGATAATTTATTGAATGCATGGCGAACACCATACGGTGCCAGTATATTCCAGGTAATAACCATCAAAATATATGCAATATTATCAAATATTTCAATTATTGTAAATTTTCAGTCAAAAGAATCATCATCAGTTTTAAGTTGCGATATATCAGCTGATGATAAATATATAGTTACTGGTTCTGGTGATAAGAAAGCAACCGTTTATGAAGTTATCTATTAAAAAACAACAAGGTATCAGTGATAAATCTGGTTATGTGTAGTCTAAATTTGCAAAAAAAAATAAAAATAAAAATGTGATAATTATGTGTAATAAACTTTTATTGAGACTCTGTTATACACAGAAATGATATAATTTAGTGATCTGATGTGAGATATTAGAGTTATATTTGCTAGATTCGGTGATCTCCATGACAATTAATAAAAAAACAAATAAAAATCATGCTTATTGTAAATAAGACTTATACTACTTCTTTCTTTAGGTTTGAAGCTTGTTGATTTAAGTGTTGTTCAATCAGTAAATTAATACTTAATTATTTTGTTTTGTCAATCACTTTTTTTATATATAAAAACATAACTTCTATTATTAATGTGTAAATATTATTACAGAGGATCGTTGTGCACATTTTATTTTCGTTTACATTTTCCTTTACTTAAATAGTCTGTATACGTTCTTAATTCTGTTTGTTATTTAATATTTAGCAAGCTCATGACATACCGATGAACCATGAACACACAAATGTATATTCTATATATTTGTAATTAATTGCTAGTTCTAAAACGAGATTTTAAATAATAATTATAATAATATTTAATAATTATAATAATAAGAAGAGTACGTCAGTGTTGCCTCTACACAGAAACTTGCTCCAATTTTGCATGTGCAAGAAATGAAGAAAACATTAGTACCTTTGTGTAAAATCAATGTGTTTTTCAGTTAAAAAAAATAAATAAATATTTAGATAGCGTTTAATACGTCTTGGAAGATTTATGTTAGAAATTTGTAGACAATTGAAAATTTATTATTATTGTTTTTCATTTTTTAATATTTAACAATGAAAATTGTTTCAGTTTTATTATTATTTTGATTTTTGATATAATTGCAAACACTAATGCCTATGTTATTATTTATGATTCAATAATTCAACAGGTGACATTTTTTTATTGGTATATAAATTATACACATTTCAATTATGACAAGTCTGTGATGATAATAATATTGTGTAAATTAGTGGTGTTACATAATGTACATTATATCATATGCTTGTCATTACATATACTGTGTTCATTTGAAACAAAACAAAAAGAAAAGGAAAACAATAGACCAAGTATATAGATTTTTCATACCTCAATACAAACAGCAGATAAAACAATAGCCCAAACAAATGTATTTTTATCATGCAATATCGAAAATAAACTTTATGTTACTTGCAAATTCTCTTTCATATATCGTTCATCGTTCAAATCAAACTCATCAATACTGTACTATAATTGGATATTGTCACCATCAGATTGACAATAGGTAAGTGGTCCGATTTAGACTGTCGTTGATTATAAAGCTATGTGATAATAGATTCATTCATACGGTAATAATAGTAATGTAGATCTTGTAATGGTAATGAAAACAAAAAATTATACTGTTTTACATATAAAGCGATTAATAGTCGTTTGGAATATGTCAGTCGTGACAAATAATCTTCTCTTATGTTTAAAATACAACAATAAATCAACAACGAGAATCAGTTTTATAACCGTCTAATAGATAAAGGTAAGTCTTTAATAATAATTTAACACGTATTATCAAGATAATAGTCTTAAATTTATAATCATTAGTTAGAGAAAGCTTTATTTTCTAATCGACCGACTATCACAGGAAATTCCACAAGAAGTTTGATGGATTAACATTAGTAGGTGTTTTATTGAATAACTTATAATTTTAATTTTTTAACTAATTCATATTTGTCATGTGATGTAATATTAGCCTTTGGGTGCATCATTTATGTCAGGGAAGCAATATCAATCTAAAACCGATTTATGAAGATTCAGATAAGCTGTATGGTACGTTATTTATTGCAGTGAAGTAGAGCGTATGCAAAGGTGTTCTTGCAAAATTGATTCACAATGTCTTCAATAATAATTAATGAAATGTAAGAGGAATTGATCAAATTTTTGCTAAAAGTTTCAATAAAATTGGGATGATTCTGTGTGTCAGAAATGAAGATTAGTGTCTCTTATAGAAGGCAACAGAATGTTGCTGCAGTTTGGGTGGTAATTTCAAGAAAATTCAGTTTTTTTCAGCAATTTTCAAAATAATTAGTCTGGGAATAAATCTTATAAACACTGTATTACAGATCTCGTCCTGGTGTTGATATCCTCAGTTGCACGGATAGATGGAGCACCAGTTGTGAAATTGAAATCCAACCATTCGTAAAGTTTCTCTAAAGGGTCACACAGATTGTAATGTTTCAAAAGAACTAATTAATTAAACAATACACAAATCAATAAAATTTCTAATTATTACATGAGTTTTTCTCCCAATACCACTCAAACTCCTTTAGGTACACTTATTGTATTTCCACACCCAATAAAGATATTTGTTTCAAGTTGCAATATTATTGTTTTATTGTAAGGTGCAATACTACCCAAATTTTCCGGTTTATTTTTGATAAATTATGCAATTTGGTTTGACTTTTTGGCCTAATTTTTGGTCACTTACTAATGTAAGAATTTTAAATGTACCTTGACTGTCTCGTTTGCATAGCTACTACAAATGTAAAATTAATTTGTTTTCTTTTGTCAACGATCTGTCTAGAAATAACTTTGACTCATTTTACTATGAGATCTCTTGGTTGCAATCGAGGAATTATTTGTAAAGAACTTCAACTAAATCTGTATCTTTAAAGATTGTTAAACAGCAGCTTTCCAGCTATCTTTCATCACAACTAAAACTGTCATAGATAAATGTTGATTTGTTTTAGAGCAATCAAACTTGGATACTCATTTTAGCATTCTTCGTTAATTCTTAATCGTTTAATTAACCGTTTGCTCTAAGAGGACTTGATTACCATTTTTGAAACAATAGGCGGTTTTAGTTAGTGTTTCCTTAGTCTTCTAAATTAGTAAAGTATCATTTGAGAAACACTTGTAGCATATTTTCTTGTAAGGCCGATAGAAAGCTTTTTTTTGAAGAATTATAGATTCTCAATTATGAAATACGAGCAAAATGGCTTAGTTTTAGCCATTATTCTTGGAATTAGTATCATAAAATTTTATCAGTTTCATTAAAGATCAAAATTTATTTAATACTAGAAATGTATCACGACAATTTGATTATCTTCAGACGAATACAATAAAACATACCTATAACGGTTATTTCATGTGAGATGTGGATTTATGTCTTCTTCCCTTCGTTCTTTTTTTTTTGGTCCCTTGTCATTATTGTAAAATACCATTGGTGTGAAACACTCTTTTCATAAAAGATTTCGTGTAATAAAGGAACTGAAAAATTGCTATTTTTACCTGTATCTACATTATCTCTAACAATGTGTTGTAGGGAAAGCTGCAAGTATATTTGTAACAATAGGTGCTATGTGGATTAGATGTGTTGTAAGCAAAACGAAGAAAAAATCAAGTCTATTTACAGTTGGGGAAACCAATAGAAAAATCAAATTGGGAAGTTGCAATTTTAAAAAGTATAGTGGTCAGGTAGCTTTTGTAATAATGAGGTGACTACCAACACTAATGAATTAACCACAATTTTATGATTTAAATCGATAATTTTACAATGTTTGTTGTATAATTTGAAACTAATTGTTTGTTTAATTGAAAATATTGTCATCAATTGCAATCAATTTGTGATTTCAGATTAGAATTTCAAGTATTCAAAATCGAAAAAACAATATAAACTACTTATCGATTGAAAATTCTAAGAAATTGTACAACATGTACAAAGAGTTTGTTCGTATTTTATGGTATAATAAGACAAGGTTTAAGTTATTTCCAGTTAAAAATCCTAATTGCCAATTATAAATTGTGATTACATTACAACAATTTTACCATTTATTCTAGTTGTATTTAACGAAATCACTTCCACTATTAATAAAAGTATTCCAAAAATATAAATTGATGTATCTTTAGATTCGTGTTAATTTTGTACATTATTTCGAGTTATGTCAATTATGCCTCAATGCATTGATAAAATAAAGTTTTAATCCTCCAGATTTTGATGTTCTTGCTTGGTTTTATTACTGATCAAGTATCGGTTTTATATTGGCAACTTCTACAAATATTTCGTAAAATAAAACTTTAATGGAATTTCACTCGTTTTATAATTCTCTTAATCGTAAATTTTGTCTGAGTAGAATTAGAGTATTGAATGGTCAATGAATCATCTTACGAATACTCTTTAATAGAGCAAAACTTCTCTGACGTACTCTTAACTTTAAGATAGTAGAATAAAATAGTTGTTAAGAAAAATAATTTTCAATCTAGTAAAATCAAACTGCACGAATCGACCGAGGGACCAAAAGCAGACTACTGCAGGTAGTTTAGAGGTGAAATCCTTGGATTCATAATAACGGAAAAATTCGTATGCTCCTCTGTTTGCCCATGAGAGAAACAATAAGATAGATAGAGTGAGATAGAGAGAAATACAGTGTAGACCTATAACTTTACCAAAAGTTTAACATTATTTTACCTTGTCTTTTGTTAAATTGATTAAATATGTTACGCAAAACAATAAATACCAGACTTTTATAATAGTTGGACAAATATAGTAATAGGAAAAAGTTCACGGTGAGTGGGTAAAATATGCTTTAGTGTGATGATTAGGAATTTGGCAAGCTTAAACGAAAGACTGCTTTGAAACTTAGTGGTCCATATCAAAATAAAAAGAGCATAAGTCTGGCTGGCAGAATCCAAACAAGAACATACTTTGTAATTAGCAAAAAACTCAACATATTATGTGTATTTTGTAGTGCAGGCACATGTTAAATGTTTTGTTAAAACATTGTCGATTAAGCGCGTTGATAATCTTTCATAGCATTTACTACTTTCGTTATTGCAATTTTTCTGAAATACTGATTTGGAAATAACTCGTTTACCTTATAAATGCATTTAGTCAGTTGTAGTGGTTTTAGTAGAATAGAATTCGTCTAGAAAGATCGAGGTTTTCATGCAATTTACGGCTATAATATGCTATCGTACCCTAATTACAGCACACCTGTCCTAAAATACTACGACAACTTTCGATTGATTATAAATAACAATACAACGACTAGAAGTATATTCCTAGATTCGCTTTTCCACGTGTTACAAGTAGCCTTTTTTGTGAACTATCAGCTAACGATCATCGTGGCAATCCTAAACAATTTTGTTGCATTTAGGGCTGTCCACTTTCTAATATTTTGCAAGACAGCTCTTTTCCTTCTGTCTTTCCTTTCATGATCAACTGTGATATGTGATCCTTCTCATTTTTCATTCGTTGCTCTAAAATCTATTTTTTATCAGGTGAATCATCGTAGGATGTACAGTTTGTTAAGTGACTTAAGATATACAGTAAAATAATAAAAATTGGTTCACAATAACAGCAAGGACTTGATGGAAATGGTTGAATTTGTCATGTCGAATAACCGTTCAGATTTTTCTTCAAAAACCCAAAGCTGGTAGATTTGTTTTTTCCGTTGTTGCTCTATCTATTGCGAACTAATTTTCATTGTTTTACTGAATGTCTTAAGTCACTCAACAGACTATAAAGACCTATATTTGTCTGGAAGAAGCTAAATTTTCCATTATATTTTATCCACCATGACTGTTGTTTATTTGATTTTAATTGTAGAAAGATGTAAGAATTCATTGATATTTCCTTAGACAAAATACAGTAACATAGTAAATGATAATAAATGAACAACAATATTATCGAAAATTACTAAAATCCTTGAATTATACGATAGAGAAAAAAAAAGGTACCCATACATATAACAAATTAATGGATTAAAAACCTTCAACATTCCCGTGTATTTCAACATAATCAATTAAATACAATGAATTTCTGATAACAGCACTAAATAGACGAGAAATTCTATTTAAACGTAGTCAAAATATGATTGAAAATTATAATAATAATAGTATCAGCAATAACAATACAAAAATCACTGAAGGTTATAAAATAATCAAATAACAAGAAAATATCATTCATCATGTTTACATAAATCATTATTATTATTATTATTATTCTGTTACCGCAAAATTTTTGTCTGTCTGTTTCTATATTTAGCAACATTGCCAAACAACATCATGTCATTTTAACAACAAGATTCCCTAAAAACCAATCCATCGATCAAACATTTTTCCCATCATGTTCGTCTGTAAACAACAAAGAAACACAATACCCTGTCTTTTATAAGTAATTATTACCTATGTTGTCTCAATAATATTTAAATTTTATTTATCGTTTATGTAGATATGAATCAAAATAAATGAATGTTGTTTTTTTTTTTATATATTTTCATTACTTATAACTTAAACAAACAAATCGTACAATTTGTTTGTTGCTTTTATAATTATCAGCTTTTTTTTGTGTGTTAACATTTGTGAAGTTGTTAACATGGTCAGTTTATTAATGGATCGGATTTCCGAATAACTGTTATCACAAATTTTATTCTCTAGTTATAGAATATCCGGGGACTTGTTAAATTTGAAATAATTAGACACATATTGAAGATTACCAATTTAATTTAATGAAGAAGGTGTGGTATGGTTTTATTTATTGTTTTTTTTTTTTATTATGTAATCCAAAATGTAACGAAAATTAGCTTTTTAATTAAGGTAAATGTTGCCACCAACCAGCGTTATTCGTCCAGGTCCGACATAAGGGTACTTTGCCCAAGCAGTTAAGCGACAGTTAATTTGGAGCTTGTTTACAATACCATTCAGCATTTTTTGTGTCGATATCTACAGTTTGGTTATCAAAAGTATCAAGTTTCATCAAAAAATAAATATAGTTTCATAGAATTTGCACAATATGCCGCATTTACACAAAAAAGACCGTAGATGATCGAATTACACGTATCTTTGAATACAATCCGTTATTTCTGATAAGAATTTTATTTCAAGCTACAGTTGTATCAAAATAGTTTATCTTACGAAATTGATAGGTTTAACAAAATTAAAAAAAACAATACTCTTTGGCGTCTAATTATAAAACGGTCCCAGTGTTGGCCACCTGCTGATGGTTTGAGTCCCAGTTTCAATTAAAGTCCGGAAATATCTTTTTTTTTACTTCTTTTTCTCTAATTGAACTAAACGCAACAGGAACTATGTATGGCTGAGTGTCATTGGTACTATAGAAGAGGGTTTATACCTGATTACGACCCTGATCACAACAATCCAGACCTCAACAGAACCATTGAAGTTATATTAACGCAGGTTAATCGGTGAACTGACCTTATAATATGTTGATGGGTTAAAATTCTACGTAAAATTTCAAGGATCCTATTTCCCAACTACCTGCAGTTCTTATTATTTTCATCCAACTTCCAAATGTTCACAACTATTTTATTCTATTTTTCGTACGGATTGATGTCTTACAATTAGATTCACTGCCTTGAATGTGGAGTACTCCTGCCTCTATCGCCATTTATTAAGGGCCACACCATTCGACCAAATCTTTGATGATTTCTTTGTGTCTTCAGAATCGAGGACGACGGTTTCGATCCTCGCCTCAGGCACCAAATTGATCAGACAGACCAAAAAATACTTTAGTTTACCCGAATCATGATTTTGTAAGATTAGTCTGGATCAATTCAAGGAGTGTGAAGGACAGATTGCATACTGCATTACATTATTGTTTAACGAGAAAGATGATTTGTATACCAAATTACTGTCAATCTGTATCAATCATATTTTGATTGATTGATTGATCTGAATATTGAATGTGAAATGGACCTTATTGTTAGTGAAAATTTACGTTACAAGTGATCATCATTAATTTTTTCACATTAATTATCATTACTTATGCTAGGTTCGCACCTGAGGCGAAACACGCGTGAGGCAACCACTGTCTCGATGGACAAGGCCGTTCTCTAACACAGCAGGTGTTTTTTTTTTTTTAACAATAACGAGACAGAATTCGTCTTGCTTCACTTTGTTTATTTAAGTAGGTCGCTGTCCAGGCAAATTTCCTTGTTATGCTTTGTCACCCAATATGATCCATTTAAGCATATTCAAATGAATGCGTTTCTTTAAACAATAGAAACATAACTAGTCCAAATAATTACAAAATTCACATTAGATAATGTCAAAATTGTGACCCTGTTTAACGAATAGGGCCCTTGCATGATAAAGTGAGAAAAAACGATTGTTACGGCCCTGGACTTTTTACGTGTGTTTCGTTGTTTCGATACAACACAACTCAAGACAACTTTCACTCTTCACATGTTTGGTGTTGTTATATTTTTTTTTCGGGTTTTGAGAGAGATCTTCGTTTTTCTGCTCTTATTTTAGTTAATAAGATTTTATTGTTGTTAAACTTTAACAATTAAATTTCATCCATTCATTAAGTTTATCAGTTTTATGGCATGTTTTATAAAAATTTGTAGCCTTCAAAGATAAATGTATAAAACGTGTCATTTAAAATTGTTTCCTTTATTGTTGTAGAAAAATCCAAAAGAAAACAATAAATAGATTAGGTCATTTATTTAACAAATTGCAATTATAACAAAGCAATATAAGGAAATTATTGTTTAAACGTTAATTATGAAATTTCCAATTTGAAAGCTTTCAAATAAAAAGTAACACGATCAGCATCAATTCACCGTGTTATCCCTTTAATTATCTATTTGATTGTTGTGTGATTCTTTAATTTAAGGTAAGAACAACAACTGTTAAAACGATTAACACAGAAAGTGTGTTTTGTGTTGTTTGTGTGAACTGCCGAAAGCACGTGTTTGTTTCGGCGCGTACGATGCGTCGCCGGCGTGGTTCCTGTTGTTGTTATCGTCGCCGTTGTCGTCGTCGTTGTCGTTAAAGTGGGGAGCAATAGTGTGGATTGTCAAGGATCTGTATATATACTGTGCGGAATTACACTGCGTCTCTACGACTACTACCCGGCTTTATATTTGTATAAAGCTTCCTATATTGGTTGTTGTTTTTTTATATTTGGCGCGCCGGCTTTTCTTGCACAAGCGCATTAATACGTTATCTGCGCACATGGTGTATAGAATTAACCACACCGTGTACCTAACCAATTTTCAGTCAGCTTTAAGCGATCGGGGCGAGTACGTCTGCTTGCGCCCATTTTTAGTAATAAAATAAACAAATTTAATAATAATTTAATAAAAATAAATTAAAGAACGTTTAGACCCTTAGATATTTATATTTTTGTACGAGTGAACCCGTTTTTAAAAAACAAATAATAATTAAATAATAACGTCGTTTTTATGTCTTGCGGACGTCGTTGCAACCGTTGCTACTTTTGAGAGGGTCCGCTGCGCCCTATAGAAGAAACAACTAACTCATAGAAGATAAAATTATCAAATTCAAGAATTAGAAAAGAGAGAGGAATCAACGACAATCAGTTGGTCTCTGTTTTGTTGTACGTTTTTCGTTTTGTCCTGTGTTTTTGTAAAAATCATCAAATTTTGAACCGTATTATTTGAAAACACACACACACGGTAGTGAAACAAAAACAAAATGCCGACATCCAGCTTATTTTCCGATTTAGAACGTCCCAACGGTATTGGGGATGAGAGGGCACTACAACTAGCCCTAGAACTTTCCATGCTCGGTTTTAATGAACCATTGAATACAGTTTCGGAGCCGGATAATAATGGTGATTTGACTTCATTTGTCAATTCATTAACAACGGTGGGATTGGAGGAGGTGCGTTCAAAGAAATCCCAAAATATGACTGAATGCGTCCCGGTGCCCAGTTCGGAGCATGTTGCTGAAATTGTTGGAAGACAAGGTAAGTTTTCCACAACCTAGAAAAAAACAAACAAACAACCCAGCATGATATAACAGATTCCTTCCAGAATTATAACGCATGTTGATTTTATGATGGGATCTCTTTACAAAAATTATCTTTTATTACCATGTAATTCTTTTCCAATAAGAAAGTCACATTTAAAAAGTGTTGTTAATATATACTGCCGATTTATACCATGACAAATTCCATTTTATTATCCGTTTAAAATCATTTTGTAGCAATTGTGATAAATTTATCAGTAAATCCTTGGGAAACGAAAAACCGAAAATTGACAACGCTCTATTATCACCCTTAAAAACCAGCTGTACAAGATTCTTCTTCCTCTACGTGATTTTAGCTTTTAATTCTCTTATAAACAACAAGAATTTCGACGAAGGGGACGTTTTTTCGAACATATGTTTCATTCCTACAAGTCGCTTTTCTTTGATAATATTTAGAAAGTAAAACGTCTGTCTGATTATATTATCACCATATTATGTATTTAATCCATGAATGAATCATCGATAATTGAGTGAACCGTGATTAAGGGCTGACAATTTGAGATACGGATGATGGTTGAAGTTTTACGTGTAGAAATTATTAAGGGATGTAATTTTATATGTTATAACACACACATACACGCACACATATGGGTTTATTGATCGATATTCGACACCACAATTCACAGGATGTACAGTTTTGTTCCTTTGTTGTTGTTGTCGTTGTTGTTGAAAATTTCTTATAAGCCTGTCTCTGTATGTGTGTTGTAATTTTTATATTCTGTTAAAGTATAATCTTACATTGAGTCAATGACAGGAAGTTATGAATTACTACAATACTCGATCAACACATATTATTGCCATCGTCAGAGAATGTAACGTACCTTCTTAATAATGAATATAATCAAAGAAATTAGCATTTTTTACCATTTTACTATTCAACTTATACACAAAAATATTGTCATCCAACTGTTTATTTATTCCCACATTTTCTACAGGTACGTAACCTTAGGGAGACAATTCGTTTTCTTTTTTTGTTTAGTTCTTTTGAATCGAATTTTGTTTTGTCTACTCTCCCATCAACTGAAAGATGTCTAGACTTGATTCCGTATAAAAAATTCCAAAACTATTATTGATACATCACCACCCCGTGCATTATTATTATTATTATTATTATTAGGTTACATACACATAAAGTCTAGACGACTCTAGACTCTGTTTCAGGAACAATTAATCGACAATCTATTGATTTTTTTGCATGTTGTGATGACGTAATAAACCATATAAGAGGGTTGTTTTGAATAAATGTAATTAGGGTGAGATTCATGCAGAGGAAACCAACCAGTTCATGTATGTATATACAGTTTAAACAAATTTTTTTTTATTATCGTTGATAACAGGCGTTTGTTTACCTACTTATTTAATTTAACTACCCGAAAACTTGTGTATCTAGCCTGTTTCTATAAATTCAAATCATTGTAGAGGAAACCCACTCGAATTTTGTTTATTTCCCCCTTTTTTTTTGTTCGGTTGCAAATAAAACGTTTCAATAGTAATTTTTTATTAATTACATTGTAAAATCGGCACACACAAAAAAAGTTGAATGAAATCTGATTAGGTTTTTTTTGAAAAAACAAAAAAAAATTGCATAAAAAAGTCGATTGGTGGTACAACAAAACCCAACTGCATTGCAGTGTTGTGGTGTGTGTGTGTGTATGTGGAGTTCATGGCCATTGTAGTACAATTCCTTTCATTCATTTTCGTTTTAATCTGCTTAAACGTCATCGTTTCCACATCGTTTCTTGTTTGTTGTTCGTTACCTGAGGTGTTACAACAAAGTCATTTACCCCATTTACTGTCTTGTAACAAATTTTTAGTACAAATCGATAAGAATGGTCGTAGAACATACAGGAAAAAAATTAGATTTTAAATTACCCTGTTCCTCTTCTTTCCTACTTCTTCTTGTTTTATTTCTATTATTATTATTAATAATAAAAGGTATTTGTTTGTATTGTGATAGAGTTGTGGGAAATTGCAACTATTAATTTACATGAGGTCAGGTTCAAAACGCATATGATCTGTTTACGTTGCGTTTTATTACTGTAACAACATAATCATAATAATAATAATGATATTATAAAAGTTTATTCTTGGATAAATCAAGATTTTGTCGTTATGTTGTCACATCTATCAAATGATTGTTGTTTCAACCTTTTTTTTTGTGTGTTGTTTTATAGATAATGATGAGAGAAATGTATCTCGCGCAACAATTTCCTTGACCTTATACACGACGGCGCCTCAAGGCCGCGAGTTTATTCACTACAAACATACCGAGTGACCGTGTCGAAGACTTTAACACACTCGGTTGGATTTCTTTTTGATTTCTAAAACAATACAAAGACGAACATATAAGTGGTGCATTCTCTTTATTCACCATAACAATATTTATTATAAAACAAAAAACAACAAATTGATCAATTGGAAAATCTGTGCCATTCTTTCTATCAATCCTTTTTTCTCCTTCATTTCACTACTTTGGTCGACGGATATAACAACCACAACAACAACAAGGCTTGCAGACTTTAAAATTTTTTTCCACCGTCTGGGTTTTATAGTGGCGGTTGTTGTTTGTTGTTGTTGAAATATCTATAAAAACAGGGATCAAATTGCCTTTGTAGTAAACTGATGGTGGTCGAAGACTTGTTGTAAATATGCAATACTGTCTCGAAATATTACTTTTTTTTTTTTATTATCATATTATACAATAAATGAAGTGGTAATAGTAGTTTGTAACACGTGCGTAACGAGATAAGACACAATAGATAATCACTAATTGAATTGGGGGCTTTCTCTATAGGTAGAACATACCTCAAAAAAAAAAAACAACAGCAAACTTAAAACTAGCTGTAGTGACTTATTGTTAACTAGTTGTAATTGCATCATTTCTGGTATAGATAATATTAGAAATGTGGCACAGATTTATAATAATTTTTATATTAAATTCTAAGCTGAAAACACCCACTTTTGAATATTTTGCATTTTACCGATAGAAATTTCAATTATGTCACTTATACAGTATTGGATAAGCTTATAGAGATATAAAAGAAGAAAAAAAACATCAACACAATCCACAGTTATGGCTTTTATATGAGTTTGAATGAGATATCGTCAATGTTGACATTTTGGAATTATTGTACATATTTCATCTTTATCTGTTACATTTATTCGCAAATGTGTCACAGTAGCTAATGACGACAAAGACATGAAATGTTCAGTTGTTTGTTGTTTATTACAGTATTTTGTGTTATTAAAATTATTTAATCCAAAAACACTATTGTTTCATGATGGAAATGGAACAGTGAATAACCCACAGATGGTCTTTAATGACTCATACGTGATAATTGAAAGAAAATAATGAAAATTTCCGTCAATTACACACACGAGTGTATCGACTATAATTTTTATAAAATGCAAATAAATAAATTAATGACAACGAGATAATCAATGAAACTATTATATTGCAAAATTCTTTAAATATGTAGGTACTTTGTTTATTACGATATTACAGTTTAGACTTAGAATTTTGCATGTTTAAACAAAATGAAAAAATTACGAAATGTCACCACTATCAACATAATTCTAATGATGATGAACAAT
The DNA here is from genome assembly GCA_037414755.1 of Lydus trimaculatus. Classification (NCBI taxonomy): domain Eukaryota; kingdom Metazoa; phylum Arthropoda; class Insecta; order Coleoptera; family Meloidae; genus Lydus; species Lydus trimaculatus. The sequence goes on along the minus strand of JAZBGY010000286.1, from coordinate 17,957 downwards.
TCTACAATATGAAATAAGGATGTTGCTCATTCATTGTCTCTAACACTATGTCGTTATTGCCTTGTTTAGTAGAGGTAATAATAATAATAATAATAATAATAATCAGAAGGTTACTGGCCGATTTCACTTAAAATCCGAAATAAATCAATTGTTAGTTTTAATTGTTTGTTTAATCATTCATTCAAACTAAAAATCATTTTATCTCTACATGAAACAATTAATTTGTTAATTACATTGTTAACGACTACCTATTATCCATTTCTAATTCATTGATCGTTTTCTTTTTTTTTGTTTTTGTATTAGAAATTGTTTGTATTACAAAATACATTTATTACAACAACAATTAGCTTATTAATAATAACAAAATACTCATGTATTAGGAATTTGATTAAATCTCGGAATCGTTTTCGATAATTTGATTTTTGGGCTATTATTATTAAGCAGGACAAGTTTATTGCAAATGTGTATTGCATTGATTATGTAATTTTTGCAGTGGTGTCCCATATGCAATAATTAACGAGCGAAAGTTAGTTTTTTTTTTGTTTAAAAAAGGTGGGAGTTTTGCATTGTTTCCCCGCCTTTTTGTATCTAATAAAATCATTTTATAGATTGTTTATTAAGGTACAAATTGACTGATTTGATTTTTAAATTAAACGATAAAATCTTTGTTTAATTTCGTAATGTCAGTGGTTAATTTTTTTTTCCTTCAAATATTTAACATATTGGAACATACAACAAACACCTGGTTTTGAAATCGAAAAAATAAAATAAGAGATGTGTCTATGATATGGTAGTTTTTTTTGTGTATTTCCATATCCATTCTATAGGTCTTTAGACCACAATAATAGCCTTGACATAACTTTTGTATTCATCAATTTTTCTCATCACGATCTGTTTAGATTATTGATGGGACTTTAGTGTGAATGGTTGATTTATTCAGTCAATAGACCATTAGATGTTGGAAAAATTCAAAAATGTCACTACAATGTAGATGATCTAAATTTTTTGTTATTTTTAAGAAAAATTTTTGGCAAGTCTATTTCAAAAATCCTCCCATCTCTCATTAGGGTCATTGGTATATCTAAAAACAAACTATTATCTACCTAGATTTGTAGAATTCTCATTATTTTTGTTAGATCTAGTTGAAATACCAAGAATAATTGTCCAGGTTTGATGGTTCACTGTTCTAATAATGTTTCGTAATCTTTAATCATATTTCCTTGTTGTTTGTTGTTGTTGTTGTTTACAACTTTAGAGGTTTTCTTCGACAAATTCCAAGGATGGGTATTATTCGACAAATAATGACGACTACGACGACAATTACATTCTTAATGGATTATGGTTAATAACATCTTGATTAACCAAGGCGACTTTTTGTTGTTGTTGTTGTTGTTGTTTTTTTTAAATACGGCAAACCCGATCAGGAAAAAAAATGTTGCGGTGTGGGAACTTGGAGTATAGTAACGGAAGTCGCCTCATACCTTGGAACAGGGTCGGGCCAAGCCTAGTGGCCCCGTGGGAAATCATCCATTTTATTAGTATTTCTAATGATGATATGTTTTATTTTTGTTTTACATGTATAAGTAATTTTTTTGTAAAGTGGAAATTATTAACAATGAAACCTGATATCAGCAGCTGTGATTGCAGTTTGTAAATATTGAACACCTATTAGATAATGGAGATAAAATTTACGATATGTTGAAAATAATTTAGAAAAATAAAATGGTACAAAGTGTGTGATTTACGGTTGCTGTTTATTTTGTTTTTTTTTAGGTAAATATTGCCGAATTCTATCGTTAATTTAAATAATTTGACTGGTGTATGGCCCAGTTTTTCCTGTTAAGGAAATAACAATTTGTTTACCGTCGATATTGTTAATAAATTGTTACTACACATTTATACGTTATCTCCCCCATTTGTATTAATTTAACTATGAGATACAGTGTATGCCCCTACAGAATTTCCGCTTCCATGTTACTATAAATTTTAACATATCGTAAATAAAATGTTAACATATTTCTGAAAGATTCTTAAAGTTGGAATTTTGTGTTTATGCCTCTGTTTTTTTTTTCTTCTCTCCGTTTGAAATGGTTGTTTACAAAACGACCGGTAGTAGTGGTTATAAGAAGATGATGATGGTTGTTGTTGTTGTTGGAAACTGGTCGTGGCCACATCGACAACAGGGTGGCAGATGCGAAACAGACATCAGCAGCTAAAGGTTCGGGTCTTTGTATAAGTCATCCACATGGCAGCCTTCCGGCCAGCTGCCGCCTCTCCAGACAGACAACAATAACCCTAATAACCCACCGGCATAGAGTTTGAACCGTTGGCGGTGGTTCCCATCAAAAAACGGTTTGCCTGCGCGATTTTTTGCGTCCATTAACATAGTATATCGTGTCTGTTGTGTGCTCTGCTCCCTTTCTTTATACCGAAAATCGACCGAGAGAATTATTAAAAAGATATCAGTGGGACGGACGATATAACCATTGAAGAAAAAATAAAATATTTGGAAATAATTGGGAGTTAGAGCGTTGAAAATTATCTATGGAATTCCTAATATGTCGAAATTGCTGTAACACTATTTCCGTTTGTATTAATTTACAACATATGTTCCTTCGTATGTTCTCTCTGCATGTGGAAAATTTGCATCCAGTAGAACAATATTTATCGACAATTTTTTCTTTAATTGGAGAAATCTGGAAAATTCCCCCCAAGTTCTCTAGTTTTGAACCGGTCATCATTAAAGTTTATACAACTATAGTAAGGAATCTTTTGTTAAGATGATAATAATAATAATAATAATAATGAAAATAAAAGAAGAATAAATAAAAATGTTGAAAACATTAAATCCCATCTAGATTGTAATAAGAATAATAAGTAAGCAGTGACACATGACCGCGGCGCGAGTGTAACGACTAGCATGTCCGCTGGTCAATGCCTGGGATAATCTAAGCGTTAACACAGGAAGAAACGATAAGTTTGGGGAATATAGAGCATAAACAATACAATATATATCTATATACAATTATATTTCTAAAAAAAGAAAGAAAAACACCTAGAAACCTTTCAATAGTAACCTAATTTTAGCAATCAATCAATATCTGTCCCAACGGGTGTCTCTATCTTTTCCAACATAACGATATTGTAATACAAGTCTCCTAATAATTTCATATAAAAATAAATTTTATTCTATAGATATATAGAATATAGAAATTTATTCAATCGAACCAATTAATTGCAGAAAATTACGTTTTAAATTTGCAATTCTAATTATATCGTTCAGTTAGAAACTAACAATAGTTGATTTCATGAAAATTATAGTGGTAGAAACTTTAGACCCAAGACCCTTCATCTTGCCCATGGCGAATTGGATCCATTCTCACATAAAAAGGTCTTTTGTTGTTTGATGATGATGATGATAATGATGATAATGGTTGTGTAAGTTTAAACTCACACAAATTCTCTCATAAATCCAAAATTAAAAAAAAAAAATGTCTTATTACTGATAAGATAAGATTTCCCGCTGAAGTTTATTCGATAAATATGTACACAATGAAACTTTGTTAATTAACCAACTAGTGTTGATGATGATTATGAATAATTTAACTATCATCTTCTAGTTTTTTGTTTCCTCTATTTCTTTTAATTATAAATTATTTAGACCTTGAGGATTTTTGTAATACAATAATAGAAGTTAATTAAGTTTCTTTGGAAATAAAATCATTGGAATATGACCGAATGGAAAAACGACAAAGTCTTGGCTACTTGGTAATCATTTCTCTTCATTTAACGCCTTTATTATATTTCGTCTTACATCTTCTTCTTATTAACTGGATAAACTCTGTATTATCGTTTTTTTGTCGTTGTTATCATTATTATTATTATTATTGTTATTGAAGTGTAAATGGGTTGGTGTGCGGTGCTAGAACGTTGGTGGCGACAATGTTTGCTCATTTCGGTAGGTTCATCTAAATATTTACTTTTACATCATTTTAGGATGGTTAATCGAAACTGGGACGGGTTTAGAAGATATTTACAGAAATAGAAGTTTTTTTTTTCCTGTATCAAAACAGTTTTTGAGGGAGAGAGAAAAAGATAGAGAGTGTGTGGTGGTGTTTTTGTTTGTTGTTAAATGTTACCTGGATGTTTGTCAATTTAGTCGGCATTTTTGTCTTTTATCATTCAATTTTCAATGGTGAAATTTACGACAAAACCGTTAAAAGATTTAATATGTAATAAATTGCTTTTATTAATAATAATGGAAATTGAATCTGTCATAAAGCCAAGAATAATATGTTCTATATAGTAGTACTCTAACTACTACAACATTGAAAACTATCAATCAACTAAAAATACATGTGCAAATATAAAAATTTTATGATCTTCTATAGTGTTAATTTTCAAAAGTAATCGTCGATTATTTAAATTGATTGAAATCAACCGTTTTCCATATTATTCTCAACACCATTTCATCGGTTGTTGCATAATAAAAACGGTTTGAAGAAAGTTATCAACGTTGACTTTGTTTATTGATAAAGTCAACGTTGATAAATAATAAGCAATGTTTGATTTGCGATAATATACCTATACCTGGCAGGAAATTTGGATAATTATCGTTGAGAATATACCTATTCGATATAAATCATTTCTAGTTTACTGTTTCATTGATGAAACATTGAATTTGATTTTCTAATTGATTTCATAATAGGCCAAGTTCATTCGATTCTCTTATACAATTTTCACTTAACTTTCTATTAACGACGACAACAGCAAATGTAGGTAGATTGTTGAAAAATTTATTAATAAAAAATACAGTTGGGTGTAGTACCAGTTTTTTATTTTTTGTATGTGCAAAATGGCATAATTTCTTCGTTAATGTGTCACTCTTTCCTTTGTTTGATTGTTTTAAAAACCGCTTATAAAACGTTTTCTCTGTAGGTGGCGGCAAGGTAAATAAAATCTGTCGCAAAGATATAATGTCTCTGAATTGCTGTTTGGTAATTCTGTATGTATTTATGCACAAAATGCAGGTACATATAGGATTGTATGTATTTATAAAAATAAATGCATTTAGTGTGCTACTAGAGAGATATTCTCCAACTAGCATTTTTTTTATATAATTTTATTTTTGTCATGTAAAACTAAAAACGTGTTTTAGAATCCTACTGTTGGGAACTGATGTTGAAATTTAAAAATATCACAAAAATTTCCATTATGTATTTTTAAAATTAATATCTTCAGTTACCATTTCTGTAAAAATATTTTTGTTTTGTTTTGCAATTGTATAATTGACCGTTGAAAATTTGCATAAATACCGGAAATTATAATAATTTTTTAACGTATTTTCTGTTTTAAAAGCAACTTTATCGATTGAAGGCTAGAAGGAATCCTTATACTAGTTTCGCATTGGACACTGAGTGTGTTAATAATAGACAACGGCTGCATCATCACTTTTTCCATGTTTATTATTATTATTATTATTCTGATAATTATTATAATTATTAAATGCAATTAAATTGTTATTTTCTGTATAAATGAGTTATCCTGATAATAGTATTGATTAGACATTGATAGAAAAGTGGTGTTTTTATTAATAGAGAGACCCATTGAGGAATGTCAGTCAGAATAGAATCGATAATGTCGTAAAGTCCTGTCTTGTATAATTAAGGATCGATACGGGCCAATTAACTAAAACATTGGACTATGTTGCCGCGTATAGTTCTTTGTTCATCCAATAACAACAACAACAACAACAGCAGTAACAAACAGAAGAGAGAATTCCACTGTACATATATATATGTATAGACGTCTTCGTCGTGCTTCCTGCTGTCTCACACATGAGAGGCCTTGAGACGGACCTAGTTCAACATCCGCGCACGATGTCAGCCTGAAGGAGTAAGCCAGTCAAGTTTATTCATTTCACTTTCATCGGATCGAAACCGACCAGAAATTGACCTGTGTAGTGTGGGTCCCCCCATTTTTCGTCTACTTCTTCTTCTCCACCTCCTCGGTATTTTTAGTTTTTGTTCTTTGATTATTCATATATAACATGACCAAAAATTAACTAGTTGGGTAGAAGAAAAAAAGAAATTAAAATCTCGACCACAAAAACACAGAGTTGAGTTTTCTTTGTTATAATTCGATTGCCGTGTGTTGACGCCGTCCACTATACTAGTTTGACCGTGAATATTGCATCCCAGACTAATGTGCAGGTTGACTGCATTCCACCAACATCTTCGATCACTTTCTAACATATACCCGACTAGATTTAGACAGAATTATTGGCTAATTTCTATTTTCCACTATTACAAAGTGTACATGTCATTCAATTGATTGACCCATAAATTCTAAACAAGTGCACTTTAAATATGTATATATGTAATGTTTTTGTTTCAAATAGGATTGTTTGGTTTAATATTCATTATGTGTTGAATAAAGATAGATAGTGGTGTACTTGTAAGAACATGAGTCGGTGCTAGTATGTTCTGGTGCAGTCATGACCTAGGATACTGTTCAATGACTACTATGATGCACCTACACAATGGTATGTTTACATGATCAGTGGTGGCTCGCTAGATGATCATCTACCCACAATTTTCTATCAATTTTCTGAAATAATCAATACATAATTTTATCGAATAATAATAATAAATATTCCGAATGGTTGGTGGTATGTCTTTATCTATAAATAAACATTGGATAAATCATTGGTAAGGAATCCGGAGATTCGGTTGATGCCCATGACAATAATACCTCGTTCTTTCACCTTTCAAGACGTCTTATTGGAATTAATGAATACTTTAAGTCTGTTATCAGTTTAATGATCATCGTTGTGTTCATGTTTAAAATCAAACACCTACAAATATTAATTAAACGTAAACGTTAATAAATTCGATCATTTTTTTGGTATTTGATGTTGGCATTGTTATTGTTGTAGCCTTGACACTTGCTTATTTATATATTTATGGTAAATTGCTATTTAACATAAATGTTTAATATGAATAAACTTACAAGTTGGATTAAAAAATATAAATGTAGAAATTCAATTAGGTATACCCTCTACTACTATTATGCGTCGTATTATCATGAAGAACACATAATTAGTTAATTTCCTGTTTTTAAAAAGCAACATGACACGTGTTCAGGTTCTACTCCAAATAATTAATGCACTTTACTCTCCAACTAATTAGTAAATATGGCTTTTTCATGTTGTTTAAGAAGAAAAACAAGCATATACACATGTACAAATTTATTATTTTTTCAAAAAAAAAAAAAACGCTACTGCTACTGTTGCTATTTTTCCGATTAAACGAAAATGAATTTCTTTCACGTAATTTCTTCTGACCTAACAGGAAACAGCAACATCGTCATTGCTATGTATTAGTGTGACGACGTTCATTTTAATGTGTTGCTGTTTGTTGAATTCGTATGAAGTTTGATTATCGATATGCGTTGATTATGTTCGATTATTGGGTAAAGCAGACAATAATGGGTATTTGATGTATTTTCTATTGAGTTGCCTAATTAATTTTGCAACAATTAATTAAATTTATGCTAGTCGTGTTGTTGTGGATGAATTTGCAATTGTTGGTGTGAAACGTTTTTTTTATTTTTTTATTTTCTTGAATAATTCATATTAATTTCGGATCGGCATTCAAGGTCTATTCAAGTGTTAAATTGGTAAGTTTTCGTTATTCTAAAATATGCCGAAATGATCTTTGCCGTACGTTCCTTCTAGATAATTCCATTAATTGAGTTGTCAATACTGTTGGTTTTTTTTTTTGAAACATTCCCACCGTTTTTAAGGAATCATCGGCAAAACTTTTGGCAATGGGTCTAAAATTTCAAAAAAAAAATGATAGAAAAACTCAGTTCAAGGCTGTTCATTATTAGATCATCGGCGCCCACCAAATCTGCCAACGAATTAAAATACATATTGACTTTTCTCCTTTTTAGTAGCAAAAAAAATAATATCAACCACACCCTATTTGTAAATCTTTCCTGTTTCATTTGTATAACGTTTTTCCTTAATTTGATATTGAAGGAAATTTAAACATTTCCTTCTTTATACGTAAATATATCTTATATTATATAATCCATATATAAATGATGGAATAAGAAAAGTTCACGTCCCGGCGCTATAGCGCGATGGCAATGACACTTATTGAACGTAAACTGCCGGGGTCGACGGCTGCGTCGCGGTGCTCTAAAACTGGATTCTCTTCTCTCTCATATTGGTGGTTGTGGTGGAGAGCAGGCAGAACCAGGGGCTGCATTAGGTCATGTGATGTCTGCAACCCCTACTGCGCATTGCAGCAGTTTCTATGACTACGTTTCTTCATTCTGCTACGCAAATTGATTAGTGATCACAGGGTGTTGAAGTCAATGGAAAACTTTCCTTATACATGATGTATGCGTAACAATATAAATAATTAAGGAGTAAAATGTTGATAAATTTTATGCAAACATTGTTTATTTACAAAAAATTTATTCAATGATTTCTTCCTTTTCAGGATTTTTTTGTGTATTTTAAATTGCTATTCTGGCACGTGAGTTGAATCTGTTTGTAAACAAACGATGAAAGTTTTCAATAAATCAAAATTGTTTGGATTAAAGCATATTGTAAAGTTTGATTTACAAGAAAAGAATATTTCTGCCTCTCAATATTATTGATATTGTCAGTGTTCTAATATCAAAAGGACTAGATAAGAAATGATAAGGCATTATAGCGTGCTTGGTTTTGTGTTAAATGTCAAACAAAAGACAATCCTCCCTTTGAGATCGAGATGCGGTTTTTCAGCTCCACCCTCTGGCTACAGATAGATAGATCTCTTTACTTCTCTAGGAAATACAAACACCCAATCTATCCTATAAAATGAACATTGTTTTATCATTCAACAACACACTACTAGATAAAGCAACATTGTTAACTTTCCACCATTGAAATAACGTACAATCCAGGATAAATGCTCTCATTGTATCTGTGAGTTATGGAAAGTTTTCACCCCTCTTTTCCATTAAAAACTTTATTCAAAAGTTTTCGTCAACGCGCACCGCCCCCTATTTAAATTGTCTTCTTTTTGTTTTTTTTTAAATAATGATTATTGGTTTGTAAAGTTTTCTCAACCAAATCCGCTTATCTTTATCAATTTATTTACATTACACGTGCTTGTATTTTTTCGTTAGTTTTGTTGTTAATTGTAAGTGTGTGCTTTCAGAATATGGGGTGGATAAGGGTGTTTCTGTTACTTTAATCATACTGAATTAACATAAGCATTTTACGTGGTTGTTACAGTTTTTTTTTGTTCTCCTACTCGTTTTTGTTTTGTCATGGACACGCGCCTTCGTTACAGTGTACAACCAAGCATTACGACCCTCCAGTATGCACACCAAATTCAAATCTATTCAACAATTTAAAATCCAAATTGTTTCCATATTGATGGTTGTCTTTTATATTTATCTTTCTTCATCGAGACACAACAAACTCGTTGGATTAATTGAAATTTAATCAAAATTGTTGGAACTTACAAAATTAGACTTTGTTAGAATTTGTAATTTCATTTCCTATTTAGATATAGTGAATTCCTGTAGTGTGCTTTCAGTAATTTCATCTGATATTTACAAAAACTAGCTAGCCAGTAACAACGGTATAATTAAAATCAATTTACAATTTTATTCAGTTAACATGAAAAGACTGATTAAATTTTCAACTTGATCATTTTGTTATAAATAATTGAATTCATGTAAAACCGGTGGTCTATTCATCTCTTTCATTATTCGATCTAATAGAATTATATCTGTTTTGTTTTTGTTTGATTATTGATGACTTGGATGACAATTTACTGTAACGTTTACAACGCTATTCCACTGTATAAAATTTTCATGGATCAAATACTCTACCGGTTGTTACTGTAGCTGTAATGAATATTCTATGGTCATATTGAACGTATTTCTTATTTTATTATCGTTTATTTCCAACTAATACATTTAGACGAGAACAGACCGAACTTGAATGAAAAATGCATCCATTTTTCTTGTACGATAGCACAGTTTTATTATTTTGTCGATTTTTTATGAGAGTAATTGACCGTTTTTTAGCGGATTGTAACTTTCTCGACGAATATGGTTCGTTGATCCTCTGAAATTTCTTTCAATTTTCTTATACAAGAAAAGCAAAATCCTCACATCTATTTTGATCTTTTGAAGAAATATATAAAATTTTTCTTTTCTTTTATCTTAAGAAACAGTAAAGTGAAAAAGGAAAAAAAAATAAATATACTTGAATCGTTTCAAAATCGCTACTGTTCTACTGTGTTGGTGATAAATTGTTGTTTAGGGGTGAAACACTCTGTCCGGATCGATACTCAGCGGTTTAGAGGGTAGAATTTCCCCCTTGTTTTATCCATGTCACGCCATCGTTATACTACTATCGCTTATTAAGAGTTGTAATTTTACTGAAATAATTTTTTTTTTCTTTCATAAAATTCGTTAATAATGTCATGATTGATATTACATCATTTATGTTAAATTATTTTATTTTATTATTACAAATGTGGGGAGTAGATGGCGACATACATGTCTTCTACCTGTCTCGGCCCATATGTAAATAATATCATTCGAAAAATAAGGTCACCAGGTAGAACACGTTATTATATAGTGAGAAAGAAATGATTTGCATATGTTTTGGTTGTCACAGATGAATAAGAAAAGAGAATTTTTTTGGTTTGGGTAATAGGGCATCTTGCCAAATTCATAGATAGTCGAGTGTGAAGTTTTCACTCTTCAAAATTCATCTAAATTATAATTGCCGGTTATAAAAACAACAACTGTCTTCTATTTAAATTTGATTAAAGCGATAATTGCAATTAATATAAATAGAGATTATTATTATTATAATAACTTTATTAGACTAGTTTATTATTATTATTTTTTTGTGTGTGCTTTGAGACAACATTCTATTTGTATGTTTCAATCGGTATTTACGTAATTAACGTATACCTACGTGAGGAAAGTTCAAATATAAGAAAGGAGAAATTACATCACAATATGTATGTCATATAACAAGCAAAACTTGAGTAATTGATTTTGATAAAATGTCAGTTTGGGTGATATTAACGAGAAAACAATATGAAATTTGATTATATTAGATTGTATTGAAATTGGAATTTTTTCCACGATTATGACGACATCAATATTAAATAGACTCACCCCACATATGATCATGTAACTATTGACAAATATCATATTATTTTGCAAATTATTATAAATCAAATTGCATTAATTTCAACAATTTATATATTCCTTGATATATAGTCGTCGTTTATATGTGCGCAATAAATAAGATACTCACCTCATTTGAAATACATCTAAGCACATATTTAGTTCGACCTGCGATAAGTATCAAAATAGACTCCGGAAGACAGCTCGCATTTGTGTCAAAGAAAAACGAGTCAGAGGTAGATGGCCTTATGTTGTTAGGAGAGTAGTAGTGTGGGTGCCATGTGTCAAATCTTTGAAAATAATGGAAAAAAAGCAACTCTCTCACTCTCATCTTTATACAAAAACAAACCTAATGTTGAAATAGAACACTCCAGATTTGAACGAAAACAAGCTAAATGTTCTTGGCGGGTGGCATAATCTACAAAAAAAAAGAGTCAATAACAACAATGCACCCACAGAAAGTAACGCATAATTATATTGAAATGTTAATGTTTTAAAAAACGAAGATTAGTTGTGATATTGCTATAACGGTTCAATCTAGGAATTAGAATAGGTGTAGGGTACAATAGCCGTTCTTTTTTTGAGGCGCGACACAATTTCGTAACGGTTGCAGCGGTTAATTGAAAACGCGCGGGTAACTTTTCAACGTTTTTCAAAAATATAGAGAAAGTCTATTTATGCATAAATTCTTTAATATTACAAATTGGTTTCCATAATAAAACCAAATCAAAAAAATAAAGAGCAATAATGATGTGATTTCTATTGAGCGTGAAAGCAGCGTGCAAAATGGTGGATGCGCGCCCGTTCAAACAGCCGCAATTATTCTATTTATTCGTTTTATTGCAAAGCGAAAAATGAAAAGAAACTAAAAAAAAAGCTTCAACATAAATAATATTGACCGTAGGCAGTTCTGTTACGTCTAATTTGACCTTTGTGATAAATATTTTAAATTTGTTATTTTTAAAATTTTTTGGCATTCTTAGAGTGTGAGTTAGTTGTCGTCAAGTACAAGTACTTTTATCGTTGAAATAATTAATGTTTTTTTCTTTTGCTGTGTGTGTGTTTTGTTGTATTTAAATGCGGCAGCAGCAATGCGTTCTGAATTTACAAGGAGGCCATCAGACGTGCGGGTCGTTGTTTTATCTCATATTTACAGGACTTAAAGTTCCTAAGGTGGACATTAAATTCTTGAAGTAGTAAGGCGCGCTTTTCAATATAACTCGAGAAAATCGGTTTTAAAGTTTTCCGAATTATAGCGCTGCTTGTCTACGTGAAGTTGCAACTAGAATTGAAAAATTGCTGGTGGCCGTTAGGGTAAGCGTCGTGCCTGATAAACCCATGGTCGTTGGTTCGATTTCTCCCCAGTTTTGATGAGTGTTTTATTTTTTTTCGGTCTCTTTTTCTTGTATAAAATTCATTAATTCATTTATAAATGCATTGCTGATAAAAAATGTGATTTTTTATAACACAATTATTAATCTGGTAGATGCAGGGAAAGTTATATGTTTGATGAAGACACCTATTTAGGTTAATTTTTTGCAGCTGCAAAGTTTTTGTAAAACGTCGGAAAACTTTTTCTATCATCACGTAAGTGGGAAGAATAATAATTATTCTGTTACAAATATTTACATTTTTGATCAACTGTACATTATAAATGAATTGAAAAATTTATAAAAAAAAAATTTTGATGATACAATGAGAATCGAACCCACGACCCCTAGTTTGCAAGGTAAGACATTACGCTCTCAGCCACGACCGGTTCTTGAAATTATCTTGCAGTTCTATGTAGACAAACAGGTCTGTAATTTGGAAAACTTCAAAATCGATTTTCTCGGGTTCTGCTGAAAAGCGCGCCATACTACTTCAAAAAATTAATGTCCAACTCAAGAACTTTAAGTCCTGTAAATATGAGATAAAATAAAGACCCGCACGTCTGATGGTCTCCTTGTTAGTTGAAAAAGTGACAATTTTGTCAGCTGGTCCTATAAAGATGTGTGATCTAAAATTACAAGGTGGCATTTACCCTAAAGATATTTCTAGACATTAGAGCTAGACTAGCAAGGAACAAAATGAAATGAGAGTGCAATGTAATCGGTTGGATGTTGGCCAGATTTAACGACATTTACAAAGATGATGCTACATTTGAACACATTCCCCCATGCTGAGTATTTATTAACTATCTCTCCATATATATAATTTTTTTCCAAGTTTTAAATAACAACACAAGGATAAATGTGGATTATTTTTAGAAAAAGATAAACAATTTATTGTTTAAGTGCAATTACTTATCAGTTAAATTGAATCCAAAAAATTTAATAATGAAAATAGAGAGATTTCTAATATGATTGGGTGCGTCTACAAAAATCTCATTTTCTTCATGTTATTCGAAATGTTGTTAAGATTAGTTGCGCCATCTTCAATTAAATATTTTACAGCATCATACAACGACACGGAATTCTCTTAACAAGAGGATATTACTCAATATAGTCTTATTCAACATTAATGAACTTGAAATATTTGATCAGTTCACACTACATTAAATTGATGATGGAAATCTCAAGTGCTAATTAAATTTTAACATACTTTTTTGTGTTTTTCTGTTCATGTTTTATTAAATTGATCGTTCTTTTTATTTTTTTCTTTAATTATATAATGAGCAATTTATTACAATAAATGCAAACTTATACCATATACTTGTGACGATTTACTGCAATGACGCAAACTACTTTGGACTGTATTATTGCATTAGTAATGAGTGTCTCCCTAGCATGAGTCTTATCGAGCCGTCGTCAGACATTCAGTCCTGGAGGTCAGAGACTATATTTAAGCTACGACAATTGCATTCTTCACACAAGCGTCTATCATTGGCTGCAAATCTAAGAATATAATCAATACTCGTTTAGGTATTTCGTTCGATATTTAATCGCCAATAATTTTAATAATAAGTAGATTTTACGCCCAAAATATCGACATATTCTCTTATTTGATAAATGTGAGACTTTCTCTAAATCCAGCCGACAATGAGAATTTCGACCGCCTTCATGTTATTATTACAGAATGTTGTGTGTTGTAGATTATTCTTGAAAATAAAACCCGTTGTTTGGTTGGAAGGCTCGAAGAGTGGTCCATAATAAATCCCGACCTTACCTGGAGTGATGCTATTCCATTCTTGCAATCCAAGGTTATCCTCGTATACCTACCTGGGCAACGCACCCGTCGTCGTTTGTTATTTAAAGACCCGATACAACTTTCTGCAAAACTTGTATCGGGTACCTATTTTACAAATAAAAGAACTACAAAAGAATGATCTGTGCGTCTTATTATTAGTTCAGTGGCATCTACAATGGCTGATGTAGATTTTTTCTTCTTTCAATCTTATAACTTTGTTCGTTCAAATGGATTTTTACAGATTTATTGATAAATTTTGCGTAAACATTGATATCTTATTGATTTACGGATATTTGTCTTTATTGTTAATTTTATTCGAAGAATTTCCGTTCCGGTGGCGGACATCCATGGAACACAGAACAGCAGCATTGTGCAGTTTGAATAGTTGAGCGCCCGCGCACAAGGTAATGCGGATGACCTGTCGGCAGGTTGAAGGGCGTCGTCACTACGATTTGCATGCTTCCAATATCTGATGATACCTTCATTTTCTCATATTGAAGCTATTATTAGTCGTCCATAATTTTCTCCAAGATTCCTTAAATATTTCTTTTTTTGTTTTTTTTTTTTTTTTGAGTTTAAAATTTTGAATTATAGTGAATTTATATTTTTTTGTTTCAGGCTGCAAGATAAAGGCTCTCCGAGCTAAAACCAACACTTATATCAAAACACCAGTCCGTGGAGAAGAGCCCGTTTTTGTTGTTACTGGTCGTAAAGAAGATGTTGCAAAAGCTAAACGGGAAATTCTCTCAGCTGCTGAGCATTTCTCTCAAATACGTGCTTCCCGTAAAAACAACTTAGCTGGCTTAGGTTCTGGTGCAAGTACTCCACCTGGTCCACCAGCCAATATTCCTGGCCACGTTACAATCCAGGTACGCGTTCCTTATCGCGTTGTCGGTTTGGTTGTCGGCCCAAAGGGTGCTACTATCAAACGTATCCAACACCAAACTCATACTTATATTGTAACTCCGAGCCGAGATAAGGAACCGGTGTTTGAAGTGACTGGTTTACCAGAAAGTGTAGAAACAGCACGTAGAGAAATTGAGGCACATATTGCTATGAGAACAGGCAATGGTACTTCTATTAATGGTTTGCCAGCACTTGGTGGACTGGAAGAAAATGATCTCTTTACATCATTATACAAATCAGGATTGAATTCAATTTTGAATTATATCGAACCAACAGCTGAACAGTTTCCAACAATGACCTCATCAACAGGCAGCTCTGGTGCCTTCTCCAGTTCTGGTTCATGCTCATCAAGTTCATCAAGTAGTGGTGGACGAGATTTAGGAGCTATATGGAGTTCGAGCGAACGCGATGAAGGATTGGGCGATTCACCAAGTTTTGATAGTTCAACAGCATTATCCAGCATTTGGTCATATCCTAGTGTAACAGCACCATCACGACCATCACCAGCAAACAGTACCAGTCCAGCTGATTCACTTTTAAGTTCAGCTAAATGTTTGGTATGCGGCGAAGCAAAAGTAACGCACGCATTAGTACCTTGCGGCCATAATTTCTTCTGCATGGATTGTGCCAATCGTGTATGCGATGGTAGTGAGGCACAATGTCCTGTTTGCTCTCTGCCTGCTATCCAGGCTATTCGTATATATTCGCCCAACCCTTAAGCAATTTTTGCTGGTCTATCGATCTCGCTCGAATCCTCTCCGCGCCCACCACATTCCCCGGGCCAGCGCCCTGTGTTCAGCATCGGAAAAGTTTGCACCCTTCTATCTACATGATAAAATACAACGAATACAAAAATTGATAATTTTTTGTTTTTTAATTTAATTTTTGTCGAATTATTTTATCGATTGTTTTTTAACTACGATTAGAATTGTTATTTTTTTACGTCGTTTTTTATAAATGTGTATAAAAACATTAGTGTGAATAGAAGGGAATGAACTAAGTTCGGTGCGTAGTCATCGTAATATGCCAGTTAATAATTAACAATATTTTCTTAATTATCTATGTCGCCGGTTTCTCTAGCGTTATAAATCCATCATCCAACTAGTTTTGGTCCTTCAATTTTTTACGTATATGCACTTGTAATAATAAATATATATATGAAACAAACTCGACTTCGTTTAGTCCTCAAGATTATTATACAAAAAAAAAAAGACATGACGCGACACTATAACGTAATAATGTAAATTTTTATACTAATAAGCGTTTCGTTATTTTTTAAATATATTTTTTTAAGTTTCGCCATGTGACAAGTCACATTATTAAAGTCTGAATCAGCAATTCTCAAATTATTATTTAAGTAATATAATATTTAAAGTTTAAAGAAGAATAATATATATAAATAATAATAATAAAAAAAAAGAAAATAGAATTTAATTAAAGAAGAGAAGAAAAAAAAAACAGAAAATTTATATATTATTATCATTTATAAAGTGAGACAAAAAAAATAAAATAAATTGAAAAGTATGTAGGATGTGGAGTTTGCTATATTATTATGTACGATGTGCGGTGAGCAATAATGAGTTGCAGGCAGGCTATGGGGGCCTTTTGGCTGTGATCTGAACTGCCACTTGGCGCGTCGACGTTAACGTCTTATGCCGGCCACTAGCACCCCTAATAAACGACATACATATCCCTTATTGTTAGTTAATCACTCATTGTTGCTGTTGTTCTGTTATTGTCATGTGATGTGATAAAACATAATATATTTCTATATTTCTTATAGCCTATAATAAGTTATGATGAGAGTATTTTGTAATATAATAATAATAATAATGATATAAACTCAATAAATAATAAATAAAATAAATGATTTGAAAACTTTTGTGTGTGTGTGTGCGTGCGTACGGGCTGGCGTTAGGCGTCTACGCCGTCGCCGTCGATAGTCGTCATAATTGTCCATGTCCACAGCCACCACCGTGTATATGTACCATATAAGTAGATATTGAATTTAGACCAACAACAAACAAAAAAATGACAATTTCTTATTTCAATAATTAATATAATAAAAAATCAGATTATTACTGTTGTTATAAATTTCCGTTAATTATATTAATGGCAAAACGGCAATAGTAATAATTATAGTTGTTTTGTGGCGACATCGACATCGCCGTCGTCGCACCTATATAGAAAATTTATTCTTGTGTGGCCCCCACCTGCGATCTCGTGCCTCTCGATCCTTCTTCAGTATTCACATCATTTTCATCATCATTTAAACACACAAAAAAATTTTAGATTTAATAATAATAATAATGGAAAATAAATAAATTGAAATCACCGCCACCGCCATCACCATTACATGTTTGATTTTTGTTTTAGTAAAATTCATTTTGAACCAAAACAAACAAAACAAACAATAATGGTTTTGGTCAAAAAAATTATGTTTTTAATATGCATTTCTCCCCCGCGTACTGCACGCTTTATATACACAGATTTAAAAAATAATAATTAGACATTTTCAGCTGTTCATTTCGGCTGTCGCAGATCCACGGCCCTAACTTTAATCTATATTACTTTATTATTATTAATATATTATATTATTGTATTATGTATTTAAATATTAAGAAAGTATATTTTGTTTTTATTTATTTTTTTATTCTAGTATT
>JAZBGY010000285.1:0-77185 GCA_037414755.1 Lydus trimaculatus | reverse complement strand
GTATTGAATAACAATTGAACATTTCCTGTAATTATTTGTAAAATCTTGATAACTAGGTGGAGCATGACTCCACAGGTTTCTATAATCATCCAGGATGGTATAGATCGTCAAGATTCATTACCGCCCATTGTCCAACATTATACTTACCTATATTTAACATATATAGTATACTACGGTTTTATTATTAGTATAACATGTCATTAAATAAATAATCATTTACAAATTTTATATTATACTTTATCAAATAAATTTCAATCTATAGATAGCTTAAATATGCCCATATAGAATTATTAAACCGGAATATTTATGACTATTGCAACAATAACCGTATAATTATATCAACTGTTATGTATTTATAGTTTGAAAACAAACATTAATTAGATGGGAGTTGAAGCATTTTCAAAATAGCATCAGTTTTTCGGGGGATACTCGATCTATATCTACAAGACAGCAAGACAATAGCCGGCTTTATACACGGACGCTCCTGAGGAACGCGTGAAAATGAACACGCCAGTCAGCACACGGAATCCCGCACGCCGAAATGTATCGTGAAAAGTGTTGTCACTCTTAGCACTAACATTTTGTCGCGCGCGCAAGATTGTAAAGGCAAAAACTGTCCATTTTCACAAGTGACTGGCGTGACTCGTGGGATTTAGAAAAAACTGTCGTTTACACGTACCACATTTGGACCACGCGATTTTGCAAAAGACACTCCATTTGACTGGTATCAAATAATATGTATTCTTTAGCGCTAATTGTCTAGAAGTATGTAAAGAATTAAAAAAATTATTCAAATATATTTTAATATTGCCGCGTTGACAACGCTTTACACGGCACATTTCGGCGTGTGGGATTGCGTGTCCTTTGGCGTGTGTATTATCGTGCGTTCCTCAGGCGCGCGGTTAAGAGTGTACGTGTAAATGCTACTCTTGTTGGAACGTCCAATCCTAGCGTGTCCAAAATACCGCGTGAAAAAGCACGCTCCTACATCGTCTTCACACAGACACTCTTGCGCGCGCGATTATACGCGAACGTCCTTAATCAAGCGGTCAATAGCGCCAGTGTAAAGCCTACTAATAATAGCGTAATTGTCAAAGAATATAGTTTATGAATATAAAATTACAGAATCGTTGAATTTTTTGTATTAGACATAAAACTTACTGTTATCAATAAAGTATATCACTTTGCAAGTGTCTGGAGCTTTTACTATTCTAAAATTGAGATAATTAAGTCAAAGCAGATATCTTCTCTTATTCATTATAATTTCCATTATGATTACTTCTTTGATTCATTCTGTTTTGTTTGAATATCTTGACAATTTTTTTTCTTTATCGACAATATTGTTGTTGGAATTGTTCTCTGTTGATGTGTAAATATTTAGTTATGAAAGCAGTTGATGCTGAATTATTTTTCCGCTTTTCACTACTTCAAGTTGTTTTCTTTTTAAACAACAATTTATGGATAATTGAATCTCGGATTATTTTGATAAATTTATTAGAGATTGACATTTATTAATCAAGTTAGTAACAATTTATAACGTTTGTAAATGACCCACAAGGGCACTGTCATTGTCAAAGTAATCATCATAATTGAATAGCTAACAGAAAGCACTTCAAGGCGCCTAGCGTTTTTTTTATTTTTTATTTGTCAATGAATTCTTTCAGCCACTTTGCTCTTTTAAGAAGCAGATTCCTTTAACTGATTTTTACTACTTTTCTGTTATACTCGTTGAGGTATACTTAATTATTGAAGAGCTTTCATATACGAGACTGCATATGGAAGCAACTACCTTCGAGATTATTGTTTTTTTTTTAACAACCTTCTATTGATGCTTCATCAATATTCGATTTATCACAGAATCAAATCTTTATTTTTCTGTTTTTTGTTTTGCAACTGAAGGTTTCAAGAACTTCTCGAGTGTTTCTTAGAGATAAATATGTACGAGATTTCACCTCTTTCCAGATATCTCATACATAATATCAATGAAATTCATACAATTCGTGAAGGGAGTAGTCATAATTATTAAGAATTTCCCATACTTCCTCACACCAGAACGTTTTGTTTCATTATGGTAATGACCATACTATCACCATATGAGAAATGATCTTAACAAATTATTTTTAATTGAACTAAAGAGGATAGAAACCTATACAGTTGTATTCTATATGTAGTCGACATCTCTAAATGTTGCAAACTTGTGGAGTACTCGATAAAAAAATTATGAATAATTGGAGTTAACAGCTTCATACTGCATGTGTTTAAGTATTTCCTCAATTTCACTATTGAACAACAACAAAAAAATGAAGAAATACAGATGCTGGATAGTGGGTAAGCGCTTAGTATTGGAATCGTACAATGTATGACAATTTGGTCAGATACCCGAAGCTTAAGTGAGCTCGTTTCCTTTAATATAATTTGAAAAATCAACTCTAGCTATAGCTGCACGATAATTCGTAACGATAGTCACATTTAGCGTTTATCGTCTCATAAGGCGAAACTTCGCCATGAATCACGATAGACACAGGTTTGGTTGTAGCATTAAAGGCCAGTCTACACACGGACACATTTAGCCGGCAACATGCTGTCTGTATCGAATTTCTAGCGTCGGTGATAATGGATGTCAGTTGTTGCGAGTCTTGTTTCTGTATCCGAGCAACACTGCCAACTAGTATAATTTGTTTCATGATGTGAGAGCGGTAAATGAATAAACATAAAAAGAATATTGTAAGCAATGTGTGTCTATTGTAGCTGTGTTTTATGGTTAGTTAATTTGAAATGTAAAACCCGAAAATATAAGAATAGGGCAGTAACAGTTATATTTATCTATTATAAATAAAACTACACTAAACGGTAAACAGTAAAATAAACTGCATCACAAGTCTAATCAGCTGATTTATGCTGCCAACTACGGGCAAACAACATACAGATAGGACACACAATTTGTGGCGATGTGTAGACAGCACCCCCAAACTGTGTTGGTAGTGTTGTTGGGAGCGCTAAATATGTCCGTGTGTAGATTAGCCTTTATAGATTCTGACAATATACGTTGATTTGGATCGCTGATGTGAAATTTTTATAAATAATTAATAGATTTCTATAAAATTAATGATCAACAATAAAAAATGCAAATCTTGATTTAAATAGAATGGTCATCTCGAAATAATCATTGAACCACTTGAATATTAATGAATTTTGGGTTAATTCGATAGACATTAATAATAATTCTATTAATCTATAGTTTAAAATTATATACGATTTGCCAGTTCTACTTTGTAATTATAATTGATTTATATTAGAAATAAAAATTTTCCGCTTTTGTTTCCGTGAAATTGTCGGTCATAATTTTATTAAATTTTCCAACTATACTTTCACCTTTCAATATTAAAACCTACGCAGATACAAATATATGATAACCGATTTTGTGGTTATAATGCCGTTGTGTATTTATTATAAATTTAAATAATATTTAATGATTATAAAAAGTATTTAACGTTACCTCTTCAAATATTTTCAAAGGAACAAAACAATAATAAAAAAAAAAACGAACATCAATAAAAGTAATAAATAATAGTTTGATAAAATCGTAATTGGTATTTTATTTTGTTGTGTGTTGACCACAACAAAAAAAAAAAATATATCGAAGGCCCTAAACCACCCAAAGTCAAATATGTTAAGTGGCATGTGGGCAGCACAGGTGCTACAGAAGGTCCATAACAGGGTTTAAGATAATTAAACAAAGCCTGCCTCCGACTAATTGCAGCAATTATTTACTCCATTGACCTGTTTAGAGAGGTGTTTGTTATTATGATTTCTTTTATATTTTTTAATTATTTTTTTTTCAATGTTATACTAGTATCTAGTTTGAAATTATTAACGAAAATTGAAGTTGGTTGTTTTCAGTAATGGTAGCAATGAGGTATTAAATATGGCGTGATAAGGTGTATAATATAATGTTGGGCAAAGCGGCACGTTTAAGATTGTAGATATAAGGTTATTAACATATGTTTACAAGGGAGATAAAAATATTTATTTCCTTTGAACAGATCATTTTACATATTATGAAACATTTGAGTATCATAATATCAGATACATTTTAAAGGTGGAATATTAATACTTGAATTAATTGTTTTATAATATACCATTTATAAATGATTAAACTTTAATGTCATTTTGTTGACAAATTAAACTAAATTACAATACTAACAACAATTTGAAGTAACAATTATTAGAAATTACGGGATAATATGTCCAACTTTATTGAATCAAGTAGATAATGTAAATCACATAATGCAATTTGTGTTCGCTGTAATTAAAATGTAATTTATTACTAAAATTTTAACATAGGACACGACACAATAATTGTTTAATCGATATTCGTACAAATTCTCAACATATATTTGAAATACAGAAAAACTAAACATTTTCATAACGGCCAATTTTAGATATTACAACACCACCAAGATAATCTTCAACCATAAAATCCAATGTATTCATAATCTGGTTTTAACGTCTACATATACACCAGTACCAATTCGGTTATAACGATACATCTCCTTTTTTACACATCATAATATATTCAATATTCTCGTTGTACGAAGACCGAATTCTAAATTTCTATTGCAACTTGCAAGCGACAAGCTATTCGTTCAATTCTAGGAAAAATCTTTATTACTAAATGTTAATAATTCAGGAACATTTATCCTACATTGAAGTCTTACTGATGCCGTGTTTGATTATAAGACGACAATCTGCTTTTGTTGTCTATTATGGAGAGCAACTATCTCGAATTCAACCCGAAATTAGACATACACAAGTACCCTCCAAATAAATATGTTGCAAATAATTTCCTTATTATTGAATTATTAATATTGAAAACCCTCGCTGACTGATAATTAACTGAGATCTCACTTTGAAGGAAGATGAAAAATATCGAGGACTAATATGGTAGACTTTTCGAAAGTTAATACCAATTTTCTCCATTTCCAAATAATATATTAGGGCACTTTTACAATCGAAAATCACTTTGACCGTGTTCCATGCAAAATAAAGGGGACATGTGGACCTCAACATATCTGGTTTTCATGACGTTTGGAACACATTTTATATAAATATTTGAAGAGCAAAGCTGCCAAATTAAGGGAAGATCGAACAATTTAAATGTTAATTTTTGAATCTAGTCGAATGTTTACAGTTATTTTGCTAAAATACAATAAAAAATCAAGCAAAATTTCGATAATTTTAGGATCATTGTCGATAGATATTGAAACTGAACAAAATTTAATTGATAAACTATTGATGCTAATTTGCGATATTTAAAAAGTTGTTTTTTGAAGATACTTAGATATTTTAACAATCTCTTGAATGTCGCCATCTAAAATAAATAAACAATTCGCCGTCTACATCAAGAAGCCACTTACTCAATAATTTTATCAAGTACCCATAATTATAATGATGATAAATTGTACCAGATATATCTGAATATGTATAGAAATATCCTGTTGACACACTAAAACAGTAATTGTTTATATTTTATGATAATTGAATGTTATCTAAATTTTAACGATTTTTCATGTATTAATGAATGAATGAATCAGTGTTAAGTTGGTAGTAAATGAATATCTTGTTTTACTGAAACAACATTAAGTTTTTGGAATAGCTTACATTAACAGGAAAAATACCGGATCCATTTGTCAGACTAAAGTGTTAAAAATCCGGCTCACTGGTCCTCATTTGTTATAAAGCATCAGGTGAGAGGAGCGATCTTAACATTGTATTGGAAAAAAATCGAGTCATTTTCAACATTATAAATGATAAATTTTTGTTTAAAACAACATTCTATCATAATTCTTTCTAAATAATAAAAAATAAAATTTCAATTTCGAATAACGTAAAATTCAATATTTCAGTATAGTTAATCAAAATTTATAGTACTATCTGTGAAAAATCACTGATCAATGCAATTTAATCTCGATGTTTAAACGGGGATTTGATTTATAGTTAATTGAATGTGTGTGTTTTGTAAAGTTTTTAATTAGTATCGATTTTAGATTTCCACTAGAAGAAAACGTATTATCCTATTTTACACTGTAATACTTGGTGATAAGCAAATTGAATTCGCTAGTCTTAACGATATTAGGATCTTATCTAAAGTTTTTAATGTAATTGAGTATGTCCTTAAAATAAAACGTTTTATTCACAAATCAAATTATTATTATTATTATTGCTATAAAGTATTATGTGAGAATTTACGATTTGTTTGACTATCATAGGGTTAGTTGAAGAAATTTCAGTTGTATGTAGTTAGATTTCTTTTTTAGATTAAATTTATTTTTGTATCCAGTTATCACATAGTGGTAATCTTTATGACATTGTCTATAAAGAACCATTTTCATGTAATTCATTTGTTTATCTGGACATGCATTGAGAATTTAAAGATTTATAATATTAAGGCTTTTTATTTAGGAGCGTTCGGGAATGCTCTGTTACCGCTCCCACTTTTTCCACTGTTGTTTCCTTTAACATATTGTACAATGTTAATGTGAGCTTTGCGTTGGCGCTTGACACCTGTATCAAAACCGAATTGTCACGTTTTCAGTTGTTTAATATTAGTACATATAGAATATTTTCATTGTTACATAAATAACATTTGACATAAATATTAACACATGTATTTATTTATTTATTTATATTCTAAATGTATAAATATATTCAAGAAAAAAAAATATATGTGTATGCCTGTGAGTCAAATATAATAAACCAAACAAAGAAGCTCACTGATCGTACAATACATTTTAACAATCGTTAGCGACACACTACTTGACAATGGGCTTATAAGTCTAATATATCGTATGTATTTAATATTTTCAAGCGCCATATAATGGGAAAAAAAATAAAGGTCAACCGGACCACCTACATTGGAAATATAAACAAAATTTAAATAGAAATTTTCAGTTACCCTTAGATTTCTAAATTGTAATAAATTTTCCAATAACAATAACTATGATAACTGGAAATTTTGACCTTGTTGTTGCTTAATCCTTAAAAAAAGAAAAAAATTAATATATAGATGATTCACAATAAAAGCTCTCCTTAGATTCTGTGTGTTCACTACAGATCTTATAAAATAGTTCCATCTATTGACAACATTTAGGAATCATTGAATACTTTAGATTAAGTGTTAGATTACCCGATTTTATCAACAAATAAATAATCGTGTATTGTTCTTTAGATCGCATTGTGGCCAACATTCACAATTCAAATAATAAGATATCTGGTTTCATTCCGAAGTGTTTATAGAGATCGTATTATCAGTTAAATTGTCACATTTAGCTTTCACCAGATAGGCTCAGTTGTAATTTGTGGGCAATTAAAATCTGAATTCCCATTATATAAAAGAAGTTTTACAATTTTTCATTATTTATACAATTACTGTCACACGATTATTTAGCAGTTTCAGATCCATTTGTCATCTGACTACATATTATGTATTGTAGTATATCGTTATTTAAATTGTTGGTTCAGTTATCATTTAATATGATTAGATGCAGTTTTGCATAGTTATGCTTGTAACAGAGAATCAGTAGCTTTGAAACCAGGTTAGCGACAACAATAAATACTGGCATTTTGTTGGAAATACAGAACTCCAGACATTACAAATCCAAAGCACAGGTCTTGTGCAAGTTTCGATCTCCATCTATAGGACACATGGTTTTGATCTTGTAAAGATACAGACTGAGATCAAGAATTATGCAGAATTTTACGAATTATTCTCACGAACCTCTTGTTTTGACAAACAACATTTATTTCTAATTAAAGGTAGAATAAATGCCGCTAAACAGTGTTAAAAGTTTGCTGTACAAAATGATTTGTGTGTTTAACATCATGGATGGCAGACATCACGATTTCAACGATGTTCTAATGGCATTCATTATACTTCTTGGTTGTTTGATAATGGAAAGTGCAACGCTGTTCAACGATGTCTATTGTGATATTGTGGCGGCAAACAAATCTAGTGGGAGCGGTAGGTTCATTTATGTACAGTGGCAGATTTTTATAGTGAATGTCTATTAATCACTTTCTTTTACCTTTTAAACTGATCATATTTGGACAACAAAGTTTACAAAATGTTGACTTTCTTTTTGAAAGTGTCGTTGTTATAACAAATCATAAAATTATCTTGAAATATTGTCTGAAGTTTCTAGAAAAATCAAGATCTAGAAGAGCATCTGGATGAGAATTTAGGGTTGATTGATGATTAGTCAAACAATTACTTTTTCATTTATAATTAATCTAAGCAAGGGATGTTTAAAATTATATTATTGTGGTTAGAAGTTTTGATTTATATTCAGTTTTGTGTCAGTTTGCAAAGACGTACGACATTTACAATAAAATGTTGTCTTAACATAATTATTTAAATGATAATTAATTCTCATATCTTTAAGATTGTTTATCCGATTTTCATCAATTTATGTTTTAATGTTGAGTTTAAAAATTCTTCAAATAATTTTGAAAAAAAAAACATCTCTTTGAAGTTCGATGAATTCTTTGCCGGGATCAAAAGTAAAATAGTCTCTTAAAAGAAAATGAAATAACATCTCATGGCGTTACTGCGTGCATGGAATGTGTAGTGACGCCCACGGGAATACATTTCACCTCATTTGATGAATATCAAAAACCATCTGTGAGAAATAAAAAATATTTATCGATAACTGATCAATAAAATTATATTAAAATTATTTTTACATTATTCCTAATAAATAAATAAACAAATGTTATTAAATTACAAATTTGTATTCATATATTGGGTAATTGGTATTTAGTTTATAGACATCACTGCAACCATATGGTACGATTTGTAGAGTTTTATGTGACATTTACGACATTGGACGCAGTTTTATTTGATCTATATAAGGGTAATTATTAAATATTACTTTTATACATCTAAATTATGATAAATAAATTGATTTTGTTATATGTCATCTACAGGAAAAGACATTTTGTCACACTACAATTTAAAGAAATACTCAATTTTCTCATAAACTTGTTACAAAAATTTTTTTGAATACTATGTAAAATACCAATTAGTCTGGAGCGGTAATTGTACTCTGAATAAATTATTGCTTATCAACAGACATCCTGCCTGGGAGCAATTTTAAATATTAAACCGCTTAAACTTTCTTTCGAACTTCTGATAAAGGAATAATAGTAGCTTTAGGTCATGCATTTACTAAGCTGATTATTTCTTATAATTTTTGGTATAAATGCAACAAACTGGAAACAGTTAATTTAGATAAGCTACTAGACTGAAAACTCATAAATTTGTTTAATTTTCCCCTATCACTTTTACATCATACAATACATTTGTTTATACGATAATCTAAAATCATGCTGAATTTGAATTTATCTACTCATACAAGTTAATAATAATAATAATAAAAATTGTATAAAGCATGTTTGAGTTTTCATGTAGGATCAATACTATTGTTGTTTCTAGCAAAAGATATTATGTAACATTTTATTGTGTATTTTAAACACTAGGGACACTACCTGTTCGGGAATAATACTGGAAAATTGCACACAACTTTACAAATATTACAGTATTGTTACTGTTTACAACGCGGATGGTAGAAATTTTTGTCTGTTTTTTGCATTAGAGAACCAAAGCTTACACTATCTCTTTCAGGGAATGTTTATTATTCTGATTTTATACACAGCATTCGTTGAAAGTTCGCGTTATACAGATTTTTTTTTTTTGAAATATTAAATTAGTAGTAAAACTAATTAAGGGATTAATTGTGCCCATAAAGTTGTGAAAATTCAGAAAGTCTGTTTATAATTAAAGTTTTGTATACGAGTTTTAAGGCCAAAACTCTAAGGTGCAACTTTCATCGTTTGTTGAAAAAAGCTCTTATAAACATTACATTCATCAACCTAATTTAATGCATATTAAAATCCGTACATTTAAGCCCGATTTAACTTTACGTCCAAAATCTCACCTTATATCTGCCTTGATCGACCCAAACATTAGGCAGTTTTTTGTTCAACAAAATTATTAATTGAGACAATTCAGAAATAGAAAAATGCATTAATGTTTTGTTTTTTAGAGTTACATCAGACAGGTCACAATTTTCAAGAGCCCATCTTATTCTGTGTAGATGAGCTTCTTGTGAATCAATAACATTAGTAGTAGTGAATTGCGTATTTAAATAATTTTAATAATTTTTTCGTTTATTTTTGGTAAGAAATGAATGCAAATATTTAGAGAAAAAACAGCTCAAATATTTTATCTGTATATTTCTAAAAGTAATTTTCCATTTAATTAGGAAATGAGAAAAATACGAATAGCGAGAGACCAAAAATTTAATATGCAATTAGGGAATTAGCAGTCTTGGATTAAACCGAGTGTTAATTTTAATTGTTAATTATATTTTTCATTTAGTTACAGTAAAAGAAAACGTTCAATGCCAAATTATAGTTTTAATTATAGTTATTTGTATTCAAACTATACTAATTAGTGTTTGGGAACATTGTTTACAATAAAAAACGAAACCAACAAATCGGTTTTAATATAAGGTAATTTTAAAACTTTATTTTAGATTGTTGTTGTTTTTTCACTCGTGTTTCTTAATGTGTAGGTATAATTTTATATTTTCTACGTTATACTATAATTTTTTCCAGTTGAATTAAGCCTCTCCTTCTGGAAGCTCATTATTTGATCTTTATCTAGATTTTGAGCGAAATACTCAGTTATATTTCATCTTAATCTCTTTATTTTATCCCTTCATCGTCATTAACGAGGTATTCCAGATTTTTAGATAAACATCCAACATGACAGTTCAGTATTACCCATCATAACGAAATTATTTCCAAGAAAAATACGGATAGTATTTGATAAACTGACAAAATTCCAATAAAGTAGCAATCAAGACTGTTGTTCTTCATCTAAAAGAAACCTGTTCAATGATGATCACCTAAATCTGTTCGTTATTTCTATACACTGTCAATAAACGAAATTAAAAACAACAATATATTCTTTTGTTTTTTTATTAAAAAATATACCACTTGTTCGTTTTCATATTGAACGAACTATAGGATTTATTTCTAGACATGAAAATGACAAATAATAGAAGACCTGTTAGTATTTTGTACGGATTTTCGTTTATATTTCCTTGGCATCAGTGTTTCCCATGAAGCTGAAACCTATTCCGAAATTTTCATGAGGATTTACTAAACTCTCCTACATAACGATGACAGGTGTCAGTTTACGGTTTTCGTGACAAGCTCGTAATTTTAAAAAATGCTTTACTTGTGCCGGATTTGTATTCATACATACAGATGAAAAAATATAATTTTAAAAAAAAATGTTTTTGATAAAATCTATAAATTATTTTAATTCAAACCTTATTGTTCCTGTACGGGTAAAATATCTAATTAAAAAAAAAACAAATAAACAAAAACAATTTATCAAACGAATGAAACAAATCGAGAATTAAAGCAGAAAACGAAAATACGTTGTTGTATTTGTATTCTTCACAAACGACGAACATTTATAAGACCACCCCCTAAACATTCTATTCAATGTTGGGAGACACATTACCTATTGTTGTCTTTAATAAAGGTAACTTAATGTTTTACATCACTGATTTTACTCACTAAGATGCGTTTATATGTGACGAAAAAAAATAAATGAAAAATGTAGGCGTTGTAGTAAATTATAGTCATTTAGTCGCTTCTTCCGCAATTGGTTTTATAATATAGTTTTTATTATAAATAAATAGGAAATCATGGTGGGTAAATAATGTAACAATAATGGAAATAAATTATTAGTCAACATATACTAATGTCATTTGAATAAATTCAACATAATTCCAAGGAAAAAATCAAGACAATAAAAGTACCCACCGCCCTATAGAACAAAGCTTAAAAATTCACTCTATGACACCATTTTCTAATAAAAACAATAATAATAGTAATAATCGTAAAAATAATAGAATAAAGTTGTTTCATTAATTCAATAAATTTCATAATTTCAGGTATACACGATGTTTTACTTAAATTTTATTCGTTTTTATTGAGCTTTACTATAGAGATTGTTAACTTGTATTTCACATAAATTTTAAAACAACAACAACAACAATAATAATAGTGTGGTTATATTAAATCACACAAGATCATTATTGTGTTCAATGTATTAAGGTAAAGATAAAATTATTAAAATCCCTGTTCGGTTTATATTTGATTAAACAGTATTTCAGTAGGTTGAAAATGAAAGACAAATGTGATTCACGTTTCAGCAACGTTTTCGATGTTTGTACAACTTGATTGCTGACTGTCTGAATTCAACGTATATTTTATCATTTATCATCAACAAAATTCAAAAATTTTGTTCTGAAAATCAAACGATCAATTTTTAACATTTTCAAAAGCTATTTATAGAATTATTTTAACAATATTTCTTTCGCTCTCTCTCTGTCTCTATACACGATATTTTTTAACAACAAAATTACCAAAACAAACAATGGGGGGATGATGGTGTATAGTATAGGGAGGATTTTCTTTCAAATTATGCCGCATGTCTCTTTACACCATTTAAAACTTATATTGTATCATTATGTATATGTGGGAGGCTATTTGTGAGACTGGACACACCTAGTCCAATAAAAAATAAATTTTTAGGGCGGTTAATGTATTCAAGGGTAAACTTAACCATTTTAAGTGGTACATTAATGTTAAAATGTTTTATTAACAAAGGACAATAAAAACAAACAATTTAAAACGAAATTCCACGTTTACGTGATGATTTATTCCAGCATAATGACTGTATATAAATAAAAGTCACTATGATTCTTATTTATATACAATTTTTTTTTCCAGAAAAAAAAAATAGAGAAAAATTATTTAAATTACACCAACCACTATGTTAACAATAATATACGTCGAAAAGTTAGTTTAAATAATAGTCAAGCATTTTTTCATGTTTTTTTGTTTTAATTTAGAGGCATAATTCAGGGAATATTATTATTTTAAACAGAAAATTTATCAAAAATTTCAAATAATTCCAAAATAATAGCGAAAAAAATTGATTAAACTGCATGGCTGAATTCAACCTATTTGCTTACACGTATTGTGCATACAAAATTCAATATAATAGTTAGTACATAATGTAAATATTTGTTGAAAAGCGCAATTTTGTTATACCCTTCAACCCTATTAACACTAGTAATGTATATTTGAATTAACTTTCATGGTTAGAGACTATGTTACGAAACTTAAAAATTATACACTATGCAACTTTAATTAACTTTTCTTTTACCCTATTTACTTTTTTTTTCTTATTTCTATTTTATCTTAGCACCCTCTTGTGTTTTTTTTTTTTGGTTTAATGCCAACAGGTTCGTAACAAGAATGATCATTGTTTGTTTCAAGACTTGTTCTGTTTTAGAAGGATCACACGAAATAAAAAAGTTTAATTAGAATTTTTCTCATTTTCTGTTCTTATTTAAATTCAGTTTACTTAGAAAAAATATCAATCAATCCGGATAGTATGGAGATTTCGGTATTAAAAGATAAAATCTCTATTAGTAAACCAGGTATCCTTTAAAAAACCTATACCTTCGTCTTCATCCATTTATACGTCTACGATTCGTCTGCAATCACTTGTACTGCTACTAATAATGTTCGTTTGCCGCAATGAAACATTAACACGTTACATCAAATATCTTTAATGGTATCACCAGACTTGACTTCGCATGTTTAGCGCCCGTCTTACGACACTGTTTTTACTGTTTTTGTGAGGTAACTCTTAATAAATAGATGAATTCAATTTATCAACTTTGAACTGTAAGTGCTGAAATGATTACGCAATTTTACGATCAAACAATAAGGAAAGAAGACGCTGGTTGAGCACTTTGTATAGGAATCGTACGTTACACAATACGTCTGTCCTCAACTGAAGAACTGAAGAGCTGAATCAATAGCTTTTTCTTTAAATAACAATAGGCCATTGGCCGCCACTGTGCGATACACCACTCGCATAGTAGGTAGGATCGCTCCTGTCAAACAGTTGAAATTTTAGCGCCCTATTTGCCTTTATTGTGTGTGTTGACTCTTTGGTACGATAATTGGTAACGGTAGACGATAGTCATTGGCGACATTAGCGTTTATCGTCTCATAAGACGAAGCTTGGTTACAATACCCGCAGGTCTGGCCGCTGCTTAAGAAGGTGAAATTGTAAACGAGTCTCAATCTCAATTTTAGTGTATAAGGTCGTTTTAATCACTATTCATTCTAAATTAAACAACGTGTAGATCGAAATCGATATTAAGACTCCGATAATGGTTAATCTTTATATTTAAGACTGTTTAAGTTGGTTTTTCTAGAAAAAGTATCACAGTACTCTCTTAATCCCTCGAATACATGCAACTTTTGTAATTATATCCGAATGCAGTAGATAATACGCTTCTAACTCAAAATTCAAATAATAGAGAATGTAATCATTTCTATTTAAATAAACTTACTTTAAAGTAGAATTTAAAAATTATCAATAAAATAAAAATAAATCAATTTTGTTATTATTACTGATAATTATTACTATTGTAACATAGATAAGTTGAGAATTATATTGATGTGGTAACAGAGGTTATTAATGTTCCTTTATACTGATTGGATGATTTGTAGAAAGTCGTAAATAACTAGGGTATTCTTAAGTTAGATCGCCCTCAACTACCACCCCCACTGTTTTCATCTAACACCTATACAACAACACCTACACCATAACTAGATATAATATTACTGTTAACTGTTGACTAGACTTTCAACTCGTTCCTGGTGGCCTATTCATCATAATCAAAATTGAAAAATTTTCAAATTTTAACGAGACAACAAATTCCAGTTAATAAGACCTCCACAGATGTAGGCTATTTAAGGGCGGTTGATAAAACAAATAAATTAAACTAAACACAATGATTACTTTCCTTTAAACATTTCAGTCAAATAATAAGTATTACGTTTTTATTTAACAGTCACTTAATTTTGATTCAATAGTTTTTTAGCGAATTGAAACGTTCGTTTGAAATTTTAATATTTCGTCCACTTCAACCCGACCAATTCCACAGATGTGTTGAGGAAGCGAAAATACATACATTTGTTGTTTTCTTTCATAGGTATTTTGTTAGTCTATTGTTGTTATTGTTACTCCCTTAAGGTCAAGTCGGCCATGTCAGAATGGCTGGACTATAAACCGACATTTTTTTTTCGATTTATAGAGTGAACAACTATCTGTTTCGTCTTTGTGCTGACATCTCACGTCATAATCAACATTATAGTGTAGTGATACTAAAACAATGTATATCTATCTTGACTTCAACCATTCTGACACAAAATCAATAGAATAAGTTAAAAACAAATTGGCTGTTTTTAGAAATTAACAATAAATTAAACTTTCTTGAGAGGAAAAAACACAAGTGTATGGAAAATCGAACTTTTCCAAAAAAATCTGACTCAATTCAAATAAAAGTCAATTTAAATGTTAAACTTATCAACAGTTAACAGACAATGAAATTTATATTTTGAATAATTATTGTTAATTTCAATGTAATTTAATGCTCTAAAACCTTAGCATCCCAGGTGGTAGACTAGTCTTTGCGTAAATGTAGAATTCAGGCACTATTTGTTTTGTAGTGTGTATATTTACTTCCATTTTCAGTAAGAAACCCTCCGGAAAGGTTTGTTAAGATCGATTTTAACTAGATGGATCTTTGCTGGTGATTTTCATTATATATTTAAACTGAAAAATGGAATCAATAAAATTTATGAAAAGTAGTCGGAAAACATACACAAGACTCCAACGTTTACTCATTTACAAATATTTTGTTTGTTTAACCGTTTTGTATATACACAATTTTCTCTAACTGGCGTTCGTATTAGCATTAGAATAATTGTTTAAAATAGGACGAATATGAATAGACTTTCTAGAACGGGGGTGAAATCGTCAGTCTGTCTTATGAAGTTAAGAAAAGGAATCCACGTCTTTTGCTATTATTTACATATTAAATAATTCCTATATATGATACAAAAGGTGTAGTAGATGACATTAAGTAAAACTAATAACGCTAATGTCCATAAAACAACGTTTTGTAACTGTTATTGTTGTTGTTATTATCATTTTCTGTTTCTAATCAATCAATGTTAATTTTAATTAAACGTTAAATATAGACGTCAGTTTCAAAAACGCGAGGCAAAAAAACGAGATTGTAAAAAATAAGGTTTATATCCTTCAAAGGGTTTTGTAAGCAAACACTTGATCGTCTTTTGACATGTTCGTTATGTGTTATACATATATATATATATAAGAAGATTAATTATACCATCATTGTCCATTTATTTTTGCATGTTTTTTCCATCATGGAATCCTTATAATGGTAGATGAATATCAGTAAATCGATATTTACGAAATAATCAGACCAGTTATTTCAAACAAATCTAGGTCCTGAATCTTATTTTATTTGATTTTTTTTTGGTTTTAACAAAATTTATTCGCATGTGGCAGTATGGTTAGAAATTCCATATTTGCTAAAGGGGATTTAGAAAAAAAATGTGCGCTACCCTTTCGTGAATTAACAATGGAGCAACAAAAGTTGTCCAACAACTTTTTAGAGATGATGAAAAATAGAACAGCGAAAATGAGAAATCCATCTAACGTGTATAAGTTGAGTTCCATTTTAGGCGAATAAGCAGTCAATTTAAATAGTGGAAATATTTGTATTAGACAGATAATTTTATTAAACAACAAAAATATTGTGAGAAAGCTAACAAATGCATTTTCATCTGTACAATTGCTAAAAGTCTTCGGTATGCACATACTGTAGCTAAAGCTATGAAAAAATCAAAGTCAAGTCGTGGTAGATTTTAATTACAAAGTCATTTTCAAACCATATGTCTTTAATTTGACAGTTGATTCACATATAAGACAATAACATTTGATTTGAGAATTACTTAGTAGGTAAACTTTAGTGTTGCCTAAATATACACAGATTTATGATTTTAAGTAAAGTGCGTTTTAAATTTTGAAGAATACATCAATGCATTAGTCATTCGGTAAAGCTTACGAGACGGAAATATTGAAATGGTTGTTATATGAAAGATGACATACCTACATAATCTACATATGCTAACACACAGTTGGTTTAAGTGAGTTTTCGTGTATGAATAAAATTTTGTTTGTTACTTACATTCGACTGATACGTATTCTTTTAAAGAATACGTAGGTATATCAAACTTTTAACCACTGAAGTGTCATATTTCGTCTTTTCTGTTTCATTTTTTTTTTTTTTTGAATCATCTTATAATTAGTTACATTTTTCGTGAAGATTTTCGATGGATTTTTCGTACCATAAAGCACGCTGGCAATTTTCTATTATATTTAAGGCCATAGAAAGTCATCTTTGTAGGAAATCGTTGAAAACTACTACTAAAATACATGGGTGTATATTTGTGGTACAACGCATCTAGATAAAAGTGTCGACTACTGAACATTTATTGAAAGCTCTATTTTCTAACATTGATCTTTTTTTTTTTGTGGAAATTCTTTTCTTTACATCCATTCAATAGTAGAAACTGTAAGTTTTCTCACAAAAGAGACTAAATGTAATTTTATTCATTCTATTAAATGTGATCACATAGAAGAGATTGATGTTTCTGAAGATAAATTGTCATAATAATAATAATAATAATAATAATAATAATAATAATAGTGATAACTTTGGTTAATTAAAAAATAATAACCCACGGATGGAGAAATCGGAATATACCGGAAGAACTTCGAGAAACATTTAAATTAAATCGAGTTATGTTTTTTATGTTGTGCCATCAAAGCCTACATTTATTTCATAAATCATTTTAGATCTCTACTAAGCCATCCCTTAGACGGGCGGACAACTTATTTGCGTAGATGTATCTATCAAGAATATCCACCTACAGTGATATCAATTCGTAAGGAAATTTCAACTTGTAAATGTTATGTTATTAATGACAGCATCCTTATTAATTTGTTTTAATCTAATAAATGAATATACACGATTTTTGATTTCTTTCTCGTAAAAATTATTTACACATTAAATGTAGCTTTCCGAATTGCAGCACGAGCACTAATCAAGTTTAACGATTTGATCCTGCAAATCATCGACAACTAAAAACAAATTACGGACATCCAGACTGTGTAACGCTAATCAATATTTACTGTGTCAATGAATATTTTTAAATCGATTACAAGACTTTGTGTGTTTTTTTTTTAACTTCTTTTATAAAATTATCAATTTCCCGTTAGGATTGTATTATGTGTTGTCTAAGTTTTAAGTATTCGAAAAAGGAAAGTTTTTTGTTATACGCAAATGGGAGGCCTTTACAGATGCGGACTTTTCAACAGATTTGTACCCGCACGTATACCAAGTAAATGTGGACATAATATATGCTAAATATTTGATGTCAACTTTATCCCAGTACCAAATCTTTCCAAAGCCGTTTTTCGGACTTTATATTTCGACCTCTAGTAGTAAGCGTTATCTTTTCCTTTTTTCCTTAGAAAAAAAAATACTGAACTCAATAAAATATCAAGCATTTCAAGATGTATTCTAAGGGGTCTTTGAGATCACTGAGATTTTTTTTTAGTTCCTTCAAAAACCGATGTGCTTTCTAATTATTCTGTTTTATTTGTATTTTTCTTTGAACAGTTGTACAATAAGGTATTACATACGTATGTTCCAAATTTCTTCTTCATTTTTTTTCCCTGAAAAAAAAGATTAATGCTCACGGATGTTGGTTTGTTCAGTTAAAAAAGCAGCTGTGAGCGAGTGTTTTATGAAAGAATAGTATATAATGATGGAAACAATCACATTAGAGCGGTACATTCAAGTCTAACTTTCCAAGGAATGATCGGTATCTGTTATTAGAGTAATTCGATGAAAAATGTGTCAAAAATGTTACATTGCTAGTAAACGTGTAAATTATTGACAGCAGCAATAGCTAGAAACGTTCCCAAGGTAATAGATAATGCTAGTTTTATTTCCAAGTTCGCAACTTTTTTTTTGTAATTATGGTAACCGTGTGGTACATGGAATTTGTCTTGTATTCTTCTTATGCGTAACACTTAAGTAGCGCATTTTGTACATTAAATCTGGGTACACTAGAGATTAACAGTTGTTAAAGGCTTACATTCTGAATGTCGAAATTTATAAAGGCAGGTGATTTATTAAGGAGAAGATACACCCCGTGATAGTATAAAAATCTGGTAATGTACGACGATGAATATAAGAACAAAGAGGATAATAGTAATTTAAAGTGTACAGTACTTTTGTAACTCTAGAGCCTTCTTCGTGTTTAGCGTTATTAAGCTGAATATTGCATATAATGTTGATGCAGTTCTTTGTGTTTGTCTTTCTTGAAACAGATTTTATGAATCTTGTTGTTCATTAGAGCTGTGTGTATTATTGTTATCCTTATAAATATTTGGCCTGACTGTAAATCTGGTACATTTCCTAACTTACTTGGCATCGTTCCACTGATCTGCACATTCGTTCATTTAACCAGTAGAATTATTGTTATGATATTTTTTCTAAGAATTTTATAGTACGCACAAGATGTTTATTTAATGACACTGAAGTATCAAAAAATTCGATTAGTTTCTGGAAGGTTCTGTATTATATACCGAAAAGCTGTATTTGTTAATATTTCCAAATTTGGGCGTCTTCTATTTTCCACATACATATTCTACATTATTTCTAGAGTAAAGGTGTAGTCATGTGTATTTATGTCTGTGAATAGTTATTTATGAGAATAGTCGACATGATAGAAAAGTATCAGATCTAACCGACAAAGGTATGCAATATTATGGAAAACAGATACACAGACAGAAACTATACTAGTAGTAGAACTGCAATCCACTGTTTAAATAATAAACTACACATCAAAGAAGTGGGTGCTAGTCATAGAATATCAGACCTTAAGGGGAGTGTCAAATTCAACCCGTATGTTTGAATGAACAAACTGCAAATGAAGGAAATGTTATACAACGAGTTTTTCCTATTTCGACAACATTCTACTGAAATACATAATTCCTTTCCCACATAGAATTCCATCTTTTCACACAATTTACTTACAAATTGAGAAATTTCACTTGGTAGGTATACATGCAGATACTACAATAAAAATTTGACCGTGTGATCTTCATTTGAATAAAATTAAAATGTAATGAAACTCTACGGTACGGTACTGTACGGTTACAATTTCTAATTAGTCTTACAATGTTAGATTTAATTTGATTCAAGATGACCTAGACTGGCGGTTACGACAAGATCCTTGTGATGTCGAATCTAAGGGATTTGCAGTGTCGCTAATTTGAGCACGTTATTGATTTTTCAGTAAACGTTAATTAAATGATTCGTTGAAATTTTCAATAAATTCGACAAATTGAAGATTTTTTATGAATTATTTTTTAAGCAAACCAGATGGTAGTTTCTGTGTTATCTCTATTAAAACATAAACTGTTTTATTAATTCTAAACAATGCAAAATTACTAATTAAGAAGTACAACACTAGCCAACACAATAGCTATGAATAATAAATTACATATTCGTCTTAAGTTATATCTAAATCCCTTCCTGTATACATTTTGACCCTAAAATCTGTATGACAATTCTCTAACGATTTCTGTACCCTTTCGCATTTGAGTTTACAATTTATATTTCAAATACAGCAAAATTTTGCACAAGAAATCAGGGTTTAACGCAAAATAATTTGTAAATAGTTTCAAAACGAAAAACGGACCAAAATACGAAAATACTCTCTTGATGTTTCGTGGTAAATATTAAAAACTTTCGCCTGGTTGATCTGAGCGTTTTTAATGTAAATAAAACGGTAGTATAATGTAATGTGGCATATATAAAGGGGGGCTGGTTTTAATTTCGTCTAAACTAGTTTGCGAACGTCATTTGTGGACTAACATTAAAAATTGTAATAAGCGTATTTTAAACAAGAATTTCTTACTATAAAGATGAAAGATGAAGAAGAATATGAAGAAAAAATATATGTATTGAAGACTTGGTGTTATGAAAGTTTGTGAATCTTATTAAGAAAGCAGAGCTTTGGCTTGGGGTATCTGACTTCTTTTAACATACTAGTTGCACACTTCGCCTTCTGTCCCGACGGTATTAAAATTTGTAATTTAATATCTTGTATGGTAGTTTTATTAACATTTTTTTTTTGTATCTTATTTCTTTGTTGTATGTTAAAAAATGCATCTAAGATCGACCCTAACTGATCATATGCTTGATTAAATTCTATAAGATGTGTATCTGTATCACTTTAATATCTGTTTATGTATGTGTTCTGTGTAATCACATGCAATTGAGCCCTCCAGACTCATGGGATAAGGGAGTCGGCAATATCCGGACCATGATTCATCAAGAATCCTCTTACTGAAGGTTAGCACCACTTATTAAAGGTAGTAGGACAAACTTGCTGTTGCATAACATTTCAGATTAGTTGCTCGTTTCACTTGATTCCTCTTTCCTATTTTGTTACATAACGTCATAATCTTAGCTTAGTTGAATCAATTTATTGTTAGTTTTTTAATTAAACTTGAAAATAATTGTTATTACATGCTTGATCTATTGCTTGTTTTTTTTTGTTTTTTTTTTAATTAAATTCATTCTATTGTTTGATTGAGAGACACTATATCATGATTAGAAATAGGCTATAGCAGTTTCGATAACATCAAACTATACGCCGTAATCCTAATTGGATATCGGTTTCTGTTGAGGTGCCAAGCACCAAGCTCAAAGGGTGGTTAGCCGGTATAGTCCTCATAATCTACTTATCAGAACCGGCCACAAGATCTCACTTCAAAGTTTCTCCAACAAGTATTATTTCATTGTACTAGAATACGATTTAACCGATTTATAATTATAATAATCGATTTAATGACTTTTTGGTTTTTTAAACTGACTTTTATTAATCGATGTTTGAACATTGAGTATGTCAATATTGATTAATATAGACATTTCAACTTCAGGAAATCGAATTCATGAAAAACGAGTTCAACAACGATTGTTTACGTTTACAATTCTCCATCTCAATGCTTGTAAAAGTCAATGTGGATATTTCAACAATAGAAATAACAAAAGGAAAGGAAAAAAAAATGTTAGAGTGTTTTCATCGATTAGACTGATAAAATATTTGACATAAAAAATAAATAACAACAGTTCGACAAGTATTAACTAAATAAAATCGATAACATACTGCTTGGGAGTTATTCAACTACCTACTAATTTATTTCAATTTTAATAGTGCAACATTAAAGATCACACGCACAACTTTGTAATGAACTATTTTTCGTTCGAATAGTATTAACTGAAAACAACATTCAGAAGTGAAAAATTATCCGCAATATTGTTGTATTTTTGTTGGCACTGTAGTTTTAGCACTTGTTGCCAGTAAAGGGATATGTCCTCATATTGCTCAGCTGCTCGTGCGCACCATGGAATAATAGTGTGCAGTAATATGTTACTTGTAAGCTGTGACAGTGTTTCAATGGGACGTGGTTTATACGAATAGACTGAATGGTCACAAGTATCTTGTACAATCATTTTTAAATTGAGTTGCAAGTGTTCGACGTATTTCAGCCCACAAGAAATGATAGTGCTGACAATAGAAACAAACATACAATAACGTTGCGCGTAATTTTTGATTTGCTCTCGTATTCTCATTAGGGATGTTCTAATTTATAATCTTGAATACAGTACTTCATAATGTAAAGTGCTATACAAAAACAGTTAAGGAGGATGGTATAAATTATTCAAGATGGAGGAAATTTCTATCTTAGAACCTAAAGGATAATCCTGAGATGGTTCTTTGATAGTTTTCACTATTTGGAAGTAGTTTAAATTTTTACGCGCATTAACTATTATTGTGTCGATTCTATCGTACACAATTATAATGTATTTGGTTTATTATGTTTAATCAAAATTGCCAAAGCTGTATTATATACCAACACGTACACAGGCACGTCAGATTCGTCTTCCGTTAATGGTGACATTATACAATCTGACCATGACGATTAAACTGTCGTCACATGTAATAAACCACAATGTGTAAGTGGAATTTGTGTAAATGAACATAGTAAAATCATTAATTTTCCAAAAGTAATTAGTACCTCTCAAACAAATCTTCTATTTTTGGTTAATTTTGATGTTCTTACAAACGGATATTGGATAATTAATAATTTTCTTATATCAAATTATTTTATAATGAGCGAATTTGATATAAATTTATAATTCAGTTGTAAGGTACTGATATAAAGATACAAGGTTTTTAAAACTTGTTAGCATACAGAACTGTAAGGTTAGTCTAGGAATAGATTCAACTTGTCACAGTGATTGCTGAATTTACACTCACTGTACGTAACAATATAACAAAAACATCCAATCGTATCTAAGACATATATGTAGTTTCGTATTAAAAGAGACGAGAAATGATACTTTTTGGACGAATTCCCAATAGAAATTTATCTTTATCAAGGAGTAACTGGATTGTTGTTGTTTTGAAGGATATTTATTGCTACAGTAATTGAATGTTACGTCATAGGCAGATACAGTAAAACGATAATCATTAGAGAGTTTTCTACACTGTCGTAAATAATAAGGAACAATTTTGCATTAAAATTCAAACAAATTTATAGCATCTTTACTCATCTGTACAACCTAACTAATGAAAATTATGAAAAAGAGATGTTAAGGGATGAAATTGATGTAAAATAATAATAACTCTCAGAGATTATATGAAAACATAGTTTCTAAATAGGAATTTCAACATTGGTACAATTTTTTAATTTTCATTCTCTCAATTAATAAAATCAATTAACGCTTGAGTATTATTTGATTTGTCTTCAATCAGATTAATATTCTCTTTGAGCATTCCATTATCATTGATAATTAGAAAAATTAAATTTTATCATCAAGATCTAATTATAATTTTACAATATATTATTTAATGTTAAAATAGTAATTTGTAGCAAAATCTATAATCAAATAAATTCTACTGCTTGCCTCTTTTCATTACCAGTTCCACCCCAAATTTCTAGAGCACTAACGACTCATTTGTGTTCAACGGAATTGTGATTTCGCTAAAATACGGTGATTCGACAATTTAGGTAGAGAGAAAGTGGATAAGGTTGAACAAGTTGATGATTTTGGTATGATAATTATACTGATTTCAATGTATAAACTTGATTATTGTTGGAATAATTGAATTTTTGTTATTTTTTCATTTCACTATTGTTGTACCAATTTTTAAAAGAGTCGAAAGATATCTTTTTAGATACCAGGACAGAACACGTACAGCACAGATTTGATTCTTTCTTCTCAGCTGTTCCTGACACAGCATTGATATAAAACTAGATATGCTATCTTGACGTTCGTGCCAGTTTACACGAGTCAAAGTGAAAACTACATCATCC
The DNA here is from genome assembly GCA_037414755.1 of Lydus trimaculatus. NCBI lineage: Eukaryota > Metazoa > Arthropoda > Insecta > Coleoptera > Meloidae > Lydus > Lydus trimaculatus. The sequence goes on along the minus strand of JAZBGY010000285.1, from coordinate 52,680 downwards.
AATTCTATGATTGCATTTATTTTGCAATAGATTTATAACATGATAAAAGTTTATTAAGTGCATCAAGTTGAATTTAAGTGGATTAAAATGCATTTGCAAACAATTTATAAATGTATCAGATATTCATATTTGTATAATATTCAAACATTTTGTATAATTCGAGTAGAAATCTAATACTATAGTAATAACAATCGAATTACGGTATGTACTGTACAATCGTAACCAGATAAGTAGATTTCTGAATATTACATCTACTGGCTACAATACCAATACATTATATCTACATGATACTCTAATTGTAACTCAATATTTTGACAACCAGCAACATTTTGATTAAAACTCAAATGTTCCTTCTGCATATGTTATATCGTAAACTATTGTAAAACTAGAAAAGTGATAAAAATCGTTTTATCCTTTAAATGTTCAAGAATTTCTTTTCTGGTAGCCACAAAACAGCCATGAGTTTTAAGTTGTTACTACACAAACCTTTTTTCCATGTAAGACGTTTATTCCAGCAATAATAGTGATAGTTATGTGAAATTTATTTGTAGATAACAACATTAAGTTTTTTCGACAGATGTAGCTACATAAATATCAAAAGAAAAATTTATATCTCCTCTTGCGATAAAATTACTTTGCATTACGTTCCTACTTGCAGGCTGAAATTTATGGCTATTATGTTAAGTTATAGGACAGGCTTCAAATTTGATAAACAAAAAGCTTTAATATTCATGAAAACCACTGGAAGATATACTAAAATATGACGATGTTTGACGAAAAAGTGAGGGAAATTGAAAATATGCAAGTATTTCGACAAAATCGTGTATTGTCTTTAGTATGAAAAAATTGAGGCCAGTAGAGGTGACGTACAAACAGTGGCAGGTCACTGTGTCTGTATAGCGTTAACACAGGGTTAGCAACAGCGGTAATAAGAGGCTGACTATAGTCGGTAAATCATTCTAGAATAACTTTAGTAACTAATATACGGTATAGTGTCGTTTTGTCAACGTTTAAATATTTGGTTCATCAAGAACTTGTTACAGATAAACTCAATTCTTCAAATGTCTTACTGGCAAACAATTATTGGACTTAAAGTTAATCTCTCAAGATACTGACCGGAATATAAAGACTGGTTCGGGTAGAAAATTTTTCAACAAATTCTTGAGACGATGACGAGTAGAATTGATAAGTAAGTAAACTCTCAAAAGTGAAGATTTCACTTTGTAACTTCTCTGGAATCTTCTAATATTAATTTATAGTATTTACTTGAACATGAAACGCTAGTTTAGTAAGAAACAAAAAATACGCATATCGATTGAGTTGGAATGGTTGAATTTCAGAAGATGACAAATGAAACAGTTCAGCATTTTTAATATTTTTCCCCCCTACCATCAAATAAAGAAAGATCTCAAAGAAAAAAACTGAACGTAAAAACTGTTCCATTTTGTGGTAAAACAGCGTTAATTATAGCAATATTTTAATATAAGAATGGATAATTTTCGTATTGTCGTATTTTGTGACGAATCTTTTGAAATAAATTGGATTAATTAAATACGAGAAACGAGATGTTCTAATTATTTTGTTTAGTAATTTTGATGAGAGAGTAAAATTGGAACAACAATACATCCTATATTAAATTGTTATGCTTCAATAGGAGATAAAAACATTCAAGGGGCATATATATAATGTAGATTTTCTGTAGTAGTGTTTGTTGAATTTTACGTTCAAATTAAATTTGGTTTTTATATCTATATGTCATGATGAAGTTTAATAATTTTGTTTGTGTCAGCTCTATAAACCTCTTGAGATTTTTTTTTTTCAGTTGAGTTGTTTGACGATATTGTCGACATTCCTTTTGTATAAATCAAAAAAAAAAAAAAACAAAGAACAGCGAATAACAGTAAAGTGATGAATTATTTCTAAGGTAAAGTGAAAATAAAACTTGCAAATTTGTTCATGTCCACATAATGTACTTTATACATCTACATCAATTTATTTCGTTGCCCCATGAATCTAGTTATCTTAAAAATTTTTGGGAGACCTATCATAAATTTTACGGTAATCGTTCATTATTCATTCTTTCCACACGACTTAAAATATCTAGAACTCGCATCCCACGTGCTCGATAAGGCTTCAGCTTTGTAATTCAGCAAAATAATTTCATACACCTCAGTAATTTAATAATTTCAATTTAATGTAAACTAGACTGTCACTCCACCCTCTCTATCTTTTGTTTGAAATATTTTCCTACTATGTAAATTATTGAGAGTGTCTTAATGGGACTAAGAACGAAATTAAAGTCGTTACGTTTACGGTTGTACACTTTTTAAAAATCGAATTTTCTCAAATAACACAAACGATCATTTTGACTTTAGTTGAACTCTGATCACGTCCAAGCGCAATTATACTTGTCTGTCGTGCCATCCTTCAAGTCTGCGTGCTTCACATGCAACCGAAGACGATACTCGGTTGGCAACTTGTCCTGTGTTGTACTTACAGAACTTTGTCGTCACCGTTTCATTATTTCAGATATTGTTCAATATACATAATTGAAATAACATTACAAAAAAATCATAAGATACAGCAGAGTAGATTCTAGAAGGTAAAACATTATCGTTAATTAGCGATCTTGACTGTAGGTTGTGGCTTTTAAACTAATTGTAATTCCATCAAACATGATTAGTATGAAAAATTAACATCGCGTTTCTATATAGTGATTTCAGCGTCTAAGGAGCTGCAATACTAGTTAACACTCTTGCATTGTATTTCTTCATAGTATGTTGTATCGTGTTTAATAATAGACAATTGTTTATTCATTATTTAAGTATCTGCTACTGTAGAATTTAATAATTCAACAAAAATAATTAGAAAAACCTCTTTGAATCAGGCTTTAAATGAAACAAATGGTGGATGCGCCGGGCGAATATATTTAATGCAATTATTGTTGGTTTAATGTAAATATATTTTGTTCCAGAAGGATCACGATCGTATCTTGACATTGGTTTTGATAGTCCACAGCATGCAAGTGAGTAAAATTTTTAAATTAGAAAAATCAAAATCTAATGCTCTTCGAAAAGTTTTTTTTTTTTGGTTTGAATCGATTAGTGGTTAAAGTTATCAAATTTATGATTACTTTTTGGAACTGTTTTATTTGACTATAGAGATGATTTTGTTAAAAGAAACATTTTAATCGTATAATCATTAATTCAAATTACTTACCACAAAGGAAACCAATTCACGGTAGCAATTAAATGGAATTTAAACGAAAAGGAGTAATAGACCCTAGTTTACCCGGCTATGACATTTAATGAATCAATTCAAAATAAATCGATGGTATTTTCAAATGTACAGTTTTAACTTTTCGTACATTCAATTTTAACACTTATTACCGTAACGGTTGAAAATGACGTTTATTGGGAAAGTAATGTTAAGCTAAAACAAAAAAGGGGTGTATACATAAGAAGGTATTCGAAATTGTTTTTTGTGTAATGTTAACGTTGGACATCTTGGCATACACATAGAAAGAGAATGGAGTATAGCTGTTAGTCTGTGGAAGATAATAGGAATTCCTGAAACGGGTGTTGCTTATCTATCTCAGTCACGCTCGTTATACTTATGCTGGTTAATATTCTCTGGTACCGAATGCATACTTCATTATATACTGCCAAAGTCTATTAGCGTTTGCGGTGAATATTCCTAACTAAATATACATTCCTATATATTTAGTATAAAACAGAATATTTCAATAAACATTAAAACAGTGTTACTATTTTTTATCGTCCTAATTTTTTCCTCTAAATGAATAATCTTTATATTCCTTAAATATTTTATAGCGTTTTGTTAAGCTTCTTGGTTCATCTTTTTCGTCTATTTATCCTCGAAGAGCTTAAAAGTAAAATTATAGCATTCTCTTAAATTGTTATTTCACATAAAACAGCTATGAATATTTTAATAAATTGAAAAGAATTGTTGAACTTTTAAAAAAACAAAAGCTCTTTTATCTAATTCTCTGTCTAATTTTCTTTAAATTAAAAAATATTTGTTATTTTGTAATGTGGTTGAATGATTTTAGAGATAGATGGATTTAATTTCTACAGTTGCTTATTCAGTTTACTTATGTTCTGTTTAATATAAATACATAAAACAGATTCGTTGGAGATTTGAAAATACATTGTAACGTTTATTTTAGCTGGACGGAATGTATACTCAAGCTAATTAGCTTGTATTCTACATCACCTCTATCTCGCATTTACAGTTAGATTGATTCGTAATTGCTGACCAAATTATTGACATACTGACGAAATTATTGATAAATTAACCGCACATAAACAAATATTTATCTGTTTATTTTTGTCAGTATTGAAGCTTATATACCTATAGATATATGTATATCGGAATAAACGAATGAGAGAGTTGTGTTATATTTTGAGTCAAGTTTATAACATTATGTAGTAGGTAATTCATTAACAGAAGTTGGCGTTATTAAAGTTGTTTGGTAGTTAAGTTTCCAATGAGGCATTTAACTTGTCGATAATTTTAATTAGCTTCAATAGAACTTTAAACTTCATGAAAGTTTGTTACTAAATTTCTAATCAAAATACAAAAGTACTCCACTTATTTATTTAACAAAATCTTAATTTTACCACAATCTTATCGAAACTTGATCTAACTGAATCAGATACTAAATAGTTCATCCAACATAAGGCACTAAAATTGACCCCTCGTAATTAAATTTTCTTTTAGGATAATACACAATCCAATTACAAACGTATCTCTTGTTCTAATGACCATCTCACATTGACAGTTATAACGATTAACAAGAATCCTCAAAGTAGTAATTGGAGATAATGATCAAGATTGTGACTTATTCAGAATTGTATTCGTAATTGTTGATAAAGTAATAAGTTACATTAACAAATGAAAATCCAACACATTTTGTTGCCATTTCGTAAATGACTTCATTGTTTATTGTTGATGTTAGTATTGTTGTTGTTTCAAGGTAACTTGCAATACATCTATTTCAAATAAAATGTCTTCATAAATTCAATCTGAAAATCAATCGATAGTGTTGTAAGTCGCATTGCGGAGTCACGTGTTATAGATATATTTCCAAAAGAAACTCAACAACATAATTAGATGAATAGATGAATAGTAAATTCGAGTAGTATGCAAACAAATAATTAGAAGAAAAAAAAACATGCAATACTTTCCTTAATTGATACAGGAACGTAGACTTCTAATACAGTTGGTTTGTTTCATATAGAAAATGAAACAAAAGTAACTGGAAATATATTAAAATGAGTCAGTAGAAAATGATTTTTATCACAAATGTTTGAACGTACTTTTTATTAAATTCCTTTGTTATAAAATTAAATTTGATGATGAATCAGTGAAAAATCATACAAAACAAGAAAACAGGAGTTTTCAATAAATAAATGAATAGAGATGGGAAATATTGATAGTGGTTTGATAAGACGAAGTTCTATAAAACTTCATTTCTTGTAGAGGTAATAATACCAATGACCACTTATTCGATAGTCCTGATAAGATAAGGTCGGTGGGGGATACAACAGAACACAAACCCATTAGTGTTTTCATTTATTGCAACCATCTAACAAACTATGAAGGTTTTGTTTTCAACTTTTCCGATAGAATTTCGATGTTATATAGTGTTGGTGGAATTGAAATTGAAACGAATTTAATATTTATAAGTTGGATTAATATTGCTGAAAAAGCTCGAATTTTTTTTTTTGTTATGATTTATTATAATGATAAAGGGCTAGTTTCATGTGATATGTGCCAAAATGACCGTTGAGTTCTTATGCGAAGGCGTCACCCCCACTGTTTCCTGGAAATGTACGACTACAGCGCCAGTCTCCTGCGAGCTTTCGACGTGAAAGCACACAAGCTTTTATACATATTATAAGTTCGCGCGCGTTTACCACGTGTTCGCTTATACAGTTATGTTAACATTAAAAAACATTAGGCAAAATGTTGTAAAATTTTTATAAAAATTTGTAATTAAAACAATTATTATAATCCCTAATGTGGTAAGTATTAAAATTTTTTACTCAAAATTATGTTAAAAATATCGCTATTATTACCCCAAAAATAAATCACAAAACAACTCATTATGGGAATTGTTTAGAAAAAAAATGAAACTTTTCCGCACAATATATTTACCGTGTAACCACACAAAAATGGTTAATTTATACAAACTTTTCAAACTTTTCATTTCTTTCTTTCAGAATTAAATTGTGTTTACATGATTATTTCTGGTTCGCTGAAAATCGACCGTATATTTTTCTATCGCATCTTTTACAATACATTAAAAACCCTATGAGAATTTTTGGGTTCATCTATTATTACTTGATCCAAACAGAAAATATACGAAAATGAACTTGAACCACCACTATCATGAATTAATCAAACTGCCATATTTGTTTATTTATTGATTACGGATAAGTAGATGTAATAACAAAAGAGAACAACACGTATAGTGTATTTATAAATAAATTTTGATCTTACATAATTGTAGTGAAATGATCAATATTTGAACTTGAATACAGTGAAGGGTTTCTTTTATGAACTTTGACTAACAGATTAATTCAAATCAATAAAAGAATATAACACAAACTGTATTAGTGCCACAAAAGCTTTAATTTAATAAAGGAGAAAATATAATAAAAATCTAACTAATTTAAAAGTTTCGTTTGATTTTTCTTTTTCCCCTAAATTAATCAAGCTATGTATGTCAAGGGAATATTTCAATTTTTCTTTGGTTTTCTTTCGGTTCAATTCTCCGACTTAAATTTGTATCAAAACTAAAGAATTTTTGATTAAAATTGTAAATTCAATAGCAATATCTTATTCATTATCGGTAAAAATTGAAAAGTTAAGTGAAAGATTCTCAAAGTTTGTGTGCTTTCGTTTCAATATTTTCAACTATTCGCAAAAACTTTCTATTTGTACACGCAATCACTTTGAGGTTTCTAAATACTGTTTATTAATTAACATTTATTCAATCACTATGTCTAACGGAAATATCAGTTCAAATTGACACACGTATTGTAGTAGGTGAATTCTCTTGTTACAAATTCGTAAATTGTGCATGTAATTTAAGGGACAACAACGAAAACATGTTATTTTCTGCGACTAGTAATTTTGTTGAATTTAAAAGGAAATCTGGTTAGAAGGGGGATACAGATAGTTTGAAATTGTCGATTCGCATCATACTATAGCCACAAGGAGGTGGTACAATTTTGAAAGGACAAGCGAGAAATGTGGTTGACAGGTCGTTGCCAGCTGTTACTGAAGTCTTCAACTTCTTATTTGATATTCACTATGTGTCCTGAGTTCACGTCTTGTACACCACTAACTTCGTAAATATGTTTTCCGACTTTGATATTGTTCTCAAGCATATGGAGAAAAAGAGAGGTTGAGTAAGAGACAGAGAGAAGAGAGGGTATTCTCTTTAGGGAGCGTGATGATGTTTTTGGGGGTAAAATGTTAGCCTTGTTTCTGTGGGAAATGATACTTTAACAAAATAGGAAGTTGACGGTCAAATCCTTAAGATTGGTTCATTTGGGACATGAGACTAACAAAAATAAGCCGCCTTAAATGTATGCCACATAGTCGACTGATAAAGGATATTAGATTAAATTTACTTGTCTGAACAGTACGGCTTCATCTAACATATATACCTAACTAACTATCCAATTTTATTAACATTTTCTGTATCAAATTGCATGGTTTAATTGAAATAAAAATAAAACAAAATGGTTATCAACAATTGTAAATGTGGTCCAATTGAAACGAATTTTCTTTTGATACTCGTTCATATTGGTCCCATTTTCTTTCGACCATTGAAATTCTTTTTCAGATGTATTTCTTGATCACTCATCGTTTTATTCATATTTCTAATCAATTAATTAATTAATTAATTGAATTTTGATATTTCACAGTCTTTCATTATAATTGTAGAACAGAACACTTTTAAGTTCCACAGTTGTAATATGATTTAGACATAAAGATGATTAGCACAAAGGGAACATTGTGCTGCTAAAGAAGTTCATAATTTAATTGCTCGATATTTTGTACCAAAAAATCGCTTTTATTGCCAACAGAGAATTAATCAATATACAAGAGTACTACACTGATTAAGTTTTATAGAAACATTGCACTTTTCCATAAAAATAATCCTTAAAAGTACATATTATTTTAAATATTTTAATATTTCAGAAATGTATTATAAAACTAGAACAGGTGGTTATAATGAAAATTCCTAAATATTGTACATTTAAGCTATGTTTTTCGGGGGGTTAAACTGGCTTTAGGATTTTAGGATTAAGAAAGAAACATTAAAAAGGAGTAAAAAGTATACGGTTTAATAAAGAGAAAATGACAGAATTTGAATTAAGCCGATTAACTGAAACTTAATAACGCAAGCTTTACGAACAAGAACCAATTGAGATTTAGACAAAATTCTATCTGAATTCAACTTGAAATTGAAAGTACGTGAATGGATGTAGAAGAATTGCGAAAACTTCTTTTTATCGATCTAATTCCAACCAATATCCGTACAGATTAGAGAAAGAACAAAAAAAATCAGGATACGAATTAACTAGTAGTAGGTTTCTTTGATTTTGTATTTATTATGGTAATTTTATAAATCTATTTATTACAATTGATTTAATATTTTAGTGGTTGTTCATGTGTAATCACCGTTTTTTTTGTTTTATCATCAATATGGTTGATGTTAACAACTCATTTCTCCAATACTATCGGTATTACATCTAATATTATTATAAGCTTAGAAACCTTGTTTTGCGACAAATATATAATGTGAAACTAATTTCGATCAATCTCTGAAAATAAGGATTAACGAGATAATAAAATAGAATATCTTATCAATATTTTATGAAAATCCAATATTGTGATTGGTGAATTAAGCATGAATATTTATTTCGTATTGTTGATAGTTGTATTTACGTCACGCATCTATTTTCCTGAAATCAGACTGTTGTACTTATAGCCTGAACATAAACCATTGTTCCAAAATTGATTTCATAATAACATTATTATTAGCAACAGAAATATACTGTTGGATAATTTATGATCATTATTAGTATTTCTGTTCTTTTTCTACAACCTGTGTAAAATGATCACACGAACAACAAGCTTTTACAGATGACTAAAGTGATGTTTACATTAAACCAGACTTGCATACGGACACTGTTTCGCATTACTGTTTGAGTACAGGAAACTGCTTTCTCAACCAATACTAATGAGAATAATAACACTTGTGGTTTTACTATAATATCCGATGAAGTTGTTACAATATTCGATCGGATGAAATAGTAAAAATTATCAATCAATTAAACAAATTTCAGTTGAGTCACTTAAAATGTTTTAAATAATTCTACAGTAATAAAAGGAATTATATCAGTTTATAACAGTTTGCTTATTTTAATTTATTATCGATACTGTAGACGTTTGGATAAAATATTTCTTAAACTGGATTTGAGCAAACGTTTCCAGTAGAAAAAGATCTGGATGAAAATATTTTGAGGAATATCGATTCAAATCAAAAACACCAGTTTACTGATTAATTGAAAATTGCCAGCGTATTAAAAACGTGTAATATTAAATATAAAATTATAATTAAATTTTTTTTATTATAATAAAACATTTATCGTATATAATCGTGTACTATTGTTTGTTATATTGAATTATTTTGCAAATAAACAATGTCATTATTGTGTGTTCCAGTGTGAATAACTGATTTGTCGCTTTCTTATAAAGATTTTCTCATGCTTGAAATCCCTTGTGTTTCATGTGTTTTACTTTGTAAATTATAATTTACATACGCTCCTCATTATCTTGTGTATTATACCTCAAATGGGTAACGGCAGCTCAGCGTCTCAAACTAGTGTTCCCAGACCAACTTCACTTAGAAAATGCAATAAGCTGAATGTATGTGTAACAAATCCTCAAATACTTGGTAATCTAAATAATTTATAACATTTTATTTCTACTTTTCATTTTTATTACTTAAAAATTATGATTAAATCGCAATTTTTATAGATTTTCTGATATACTGAAAACAAACTATCGAGAATGTAGTGAGGAAAAATTGAATTTATTTGTGTTTGTATATATGTAGGTTCCGTGTCAATAAATTATTTATCTACATCGATATTGTACTGTCGCCTCTGTCAGCTCAAAGTCAAGCCGTTCAAATCGAATATAACAACAAGAGTTGGACTATTTTACATAAAATCGGAATAGAAAAAGATTAATCTGATATTATAGTACATCAATTTTGATTTAGTCGACTTTGACTTTAAAGTAACCAGTGTAGAGACACCTATGTGGTTCGTATCGTGCGTATCACGTTGTTAATAAGCAATTCTGATTTGATGTCTTATGGTCAAATTAATCGTGTTGAATTTTTTTTACTATACACCCTGTTTGGCTTAACTAGCCCAGGTGAAGGAACTTCCCATTTGTAGAAAAAGGACAGAAATGAAAGTTTCAAGAACTTATACGGTCACACATCAGCAGTCCGTTAACGCAGTCAGAAAGGCAGTAGTTTGATTCCAAATAGGAGAAAGGAATGTCAATTTTTACAAATGGGAATTTCAGTCACCTGGGCTAGTTAAGCCAAACAGGGTGTATATATTTGATAAAATAGATACAAGAAAATTTGAATAGAACTACAATTCTGAGATTATCTTTTTAATTGTGACTAACAAAAACAATCATTTGATTCTTGTTTAAATTGATGTATATTGCCATTAAACAGTTATTGTTCAACTGTATTTCTATAAATAGACGAAAATCTGTTATAGTAATTGGTTAACAGTTAGATAGAATATTATTGTAGATTAAATGTATTATCTGATAATTCTGTTTTGATTGTGACACTGTTTTACTTCGGGCATGATTGGACATGATTTTAGCGATTTTTTTTTTCCCGTAATCTAGTAATGGTTGTACTTTATTCGATATCAAATCGTGTTGATCAAAGGAAAACAATACAAGTCATTTGTGATTTATTGCATATCCGACTATAAAGTGATCAGTATTTTTAAATTTCTGTTAATTTTCATATGACAAAATTAATTATTTAATTGATTGTTATTATTATTATTTCCGGTGAAATGATTTTGAATTGGCTATAAGTCTTGGATAATGTTGGAAACAACTGTAGGAATTGAAACATCTTAAGAGTTCTTTAGTTTTTCGCTTTTTTATGTTGTTTTTTTTTTCTTGTTGGGTGTAGGAAACTTTACAAATATGGCGTTGGCAGGTTCGTAAAAGAAGTTGTTATAAGTACTTCTATACGTTTAAGATTAGGTAATAGAATTTTTTTTTTTTTAAATCGATTTACGCCCACTCACTTTTTAATTAACTAATATTGATTTAGTTTAAAAAAGAAAAACACTGTATACAACATATTTATACTAAGCTACTTCAACGTTTATGAGCATTGCGCGTTAACTAATTACACTACTGCACGGAAAACAAAAAGCTCTCTTATATAATGTGCTACTGTAATGTTTATTTTACTAAAACACCATACTAGTCAGCAAGTTAGACAGAGAAAACTACCCATTTTAACGGTCATACAATAACCTTAATCCATTATTACGAAAAACTAATGTTGAACTAAACAAAAAGCTGTCTCACCAGTGAAGTTAGCTGAAAAATGGGCTGCTATCCAGAGATGTTGTAAATTATTGTAATGACCATGAGGTGTCAACCGTCTCCTATTGTTTGATCTCTTACACTAGATAAGGCGCTTACGCTTTAATAAATAGACGGTGACCCACTTTACTGGAAAATATTATTTTATTTTACATATTCACATAAAAGGAAGCACTTTTAAACAGTTCTTTTAATGAAACCCAATATCCATTCGAAGTACATTATTTATATGGTTTTCCATTGAAAATATCAACACAGATTTAAAATATTCCATTAATGTCACAAATCTGCTGAAACATTTGTTTAAAAATTAAAAAAAAAGGGGGGAACCTAGTCGATTTTAACAATTCGAATTTAACATTGAGATATAAGTGAATTCAGTTGAGGTGTTAATTTGTTATAGCCTTATTGTAGTTTTTTTGATAATATTGAAAATATTTTTTACATCCTATCTATTATCGGCTATTCTCTTTTTCTATTTCCCTTACTTTCTTTTTCTAGATAATCTATTCGCAAGTCAAATGTGACATTTCATCCCACTTTTGTATCATTTGTTATGTCACTTTTCCTTTCTCTCCTACCATTTTCTCTTCCATTTGTCATTTGCCGCCATTATTATTTCTCTTCTCTAATTCAGGTGTTATTGCGTTTCGATTTATTACGTTTATTGAATGTCTAATATAATTATTATCAATTAATTTATAACATAATCATTAATGTAAAAATTTTGGTGTACGAAATGGTGGATGCGCCGGGTGAATTATTTATCATTCATTTGTCCGCATTTTTAATTCAACATTCAATTACATAATGCGTGGATTTGCTTTCGATTTGATTGTATGAGCTTGTATCAGAATTAGAGTGAATAGAGGATAACCAATTAAAGTTTGTTGATGTGGGAACGACATTTCGAAGATATTATCAACGATGGAAAACCCGGGAATTAGTTTAACAATATTTGTTTTTTTTTTCTATTTGAAAATTATCGTGAATATTGAACGAGTCTTAGAAGATTGTTTATATTTTTATTAGTTAAAAGTAGCGGCAACATAAGATTGTTACATCTTTATTTTTGAAAGAACGATTGCAGGTAAACGTTACAAACAAAGAAAATCAATTTCGATAAATAAATGGCAAGATTAATTGAACTAGATAACAGGAAAAGTGTCTTGGGAAAAATATTGTGATATAATTCAAGTCATACTAGGGAAGTTAAGTGAGATGTTCCCTTGGAGGGATCTATCTCTAAACTGATGTATATTCTGTACACAATAATATTTTGATAAATTATAAGCAAACAGATCATATAGGTTGACAATGAAATGTGAAGTTAGCTTCAAGCTGTTTCTCTTCATACGATGAGTTATCACTTAATTAAATTATAAAACAACATATAGGCTAATAAGTAAATCTATGTTATAATATTTAAGAGTATCAAGTGGATTAATGATAATTACACAAAGTAACAACTTAAAACCACTAAAAGTAAGCTATTCTATTTAACGCATTTTACACTGTATTTATTGTTTCATTTTGCTAAGAACATTAAATTTACATAGGAATAAGGTAAAATTCAATATAATTAAAAACTAAAAAAAAAAGTGTCACATTCACATTTTCTAACAAGACACGTTTTACGAATTTATCATTCAACAATTTGTCATTCAGATGTATTCCGATCAAATATTTATAAAATAAGCGGTTTTCTAAAAGTACAATTTTTGTTTTTTTTTTGTTATGCCTCTTTTGTATTGTCAAATAATAATAACGAATAACTGAATATTGAATCTGAATAGATTTTGATGTGATTCGAATAGCCTGTTAAGGTGCTTTAAATTATATATTTTATATCTTACTATTGAAGGACTGTTATAAAATATGCTTATTATAAATATATATTGTGATGTCACATAAAGGGAAGATAATTTAGAGAAATACGTTTCTAACAAGAAATCTAATTTGAATGCAATAACAAAGGAAACAATAAACCATTGAAAATTGATATCTTTTTGTATAAATGACAAAACTTTAATATAACAACACTTTGATAATAAACATGTGTTGGGAAAAATTTTGTCACCTAATAATACGACATATGAACAATATTATTACTGTTTATTTAATTATGCGGTTTCACCATTTCTGGTAGTATCTGTTGTTTAATTATTAAAAGGAAATCTCCTGTTTTGACTGTTGATTGTATTGTCTTTTGTTACAAAACTAAATTTTCGTCTTCAATTATTCGAAATGATACTCCTACACCTTTGTGTACATTTATAAAAATCAGTCTAGAAACAATTGTACAGGATGATAACGGAATTGTTGCTATTTGCGAAACGTGAAAGATAACAGAACGCATATTTCGTCATATATATATATATATATATCCATTATTCATTCCTGTGCATTACACGAAAGATACATATGTATATGTTTTTTTTCATAGCATCGAACGAGTCTCAAATATCCATAGAAGAGGGAATATTGAAGAAAATGTTTAATATATACAACAATTTGTCTATGAATTGATATCGCGTTGGAATGAAACCGTATTTAAAAAGTTTACCATTTGAATCGCGTAACTATCTTCCGCGTAAAACTATCTAGTTGGTGTAATTAAGAAAGTAGTAAAAAAAATGCGCTTAATATACGTAGCATCAATAAAATAAAATAAAATAAAAGAATAAAGTCAGCTTTTTTTAAAAAAAGAAACATAAACTCGGTTAATCAATAATTTCTACAAAATAGAGATCTTGTATGTTCTGTTTTTATTTTATTTCGTTGTAATTGCATTCATCTTTCCATGTATTAATAGTGTAAGTTTTGATGGGAAATTTGTAAAACATTCCACCTGAAATCAGTTATATACACTTTTTACTGAAAGTTCGGACATAATAGGAAGATTTAAATTACATACAAAACTGAAATATCCCTACTTTAACGATTAACAGTCTAACACAATAATGATGAGTGAAATGAGCAACTGAAACTAATGTTTTACCGGAATTGACGCAATAGTTTTTAGAGTATAGTCTACAAAAAAGCCGAATTGATCCTTTCTTTTCTTTTGATATATAACACGTCTTGTGTTGCTGAAATATCCTATATATTCGTTATTTTTTAGATGATTTGATAGAAAAAAGTACAGAAACGTTACAGAGTAACACTTAGGTTTTCGGAAAACGGTGATGTTTTTATTTTGTTTAATATTTACTCATAGTCTGTGTAAAAGGAAATATAAAAGTGTCGTTTGTTGAATCGACAAAAATTTCACATATAGTCTATTAAATTTGATCTTCAAGCACTAAAAGTAATCATACTGACTTTCAGCAGTATTGATATTCATGATTCTTGCAAAAAGACGAATTTGCAACTTGTTTCCATATAAAAGAAACGTTTTCTATTTCCACATCGTCAATAATCAGTAGAAAATTATAGTTATAGCTTCCCAATTTTTGATTTGTCTTAGTTATGTGGAAGAAATTTCTCGTTCTGATTAACTACCATTTTCTGATCGAGCAATCTGAAAAATAATTCTAAATCAAATAATAGCGAAGGTTGTACAAATATTACAGATTGCCTTGAGATAAATTCTAGAACATTTCAAATTTCACATGCTTTAATATCGAAGGTAATGGTAGAAACAGATTGTTCAAAATTGTTCTAATTGTTTCATAAGTCGTATGTACGCTAATATTGCACTATTGAAACCTATACAGCTGTAGTATTATTACTCACTGTTGCTGAGATTTTGACGTGGTTAGATGGCTGCCTAACCATGAAACTCAATACGGTAAGGATTATACGTTTAAAACATTATCC
This sequence comes from Lydus trimaculatus, assembly GCA_037414755.1. Classification (NCBI taxonomy): domain Eukaryota; kingdom Metazoa; phylum Arthropoda; class Insecta; order Coleoptera; family Meloidae; genus Lydus; species Lydus trimaculatus. The sequence continues at coordinate 37,146 of JAZBGY010000285.1, read as the reverse complement.
TTTTTTCTATGTATAATCATTTCTAATTGAAAGCGAGAGAAATCAGCTACAAACCGTTACCTGTATTGTATTGAAATTTAATCAATTATTCCGTTGTTTATATCAAAATTGTATATTTGTTACAACTTTTGAATGTATCACATCGACAACGAAGGGATCTGAGGTATATCGAGTGTATGATGATAATTGGCAACAATCAGTGAAAATTTAAAAGCAGAGAAAACAAAAACGCCCAACAATAATGAAACAAGAACTTAGAAAAAGTTTTGAAACAAATTTGAAATTGTTGAATAACTCCTGTTTTATATCCTTCCTCATCTGAACGGTTCAATATAACATTCATCCCTATAGATCAACGTTAGAAAGAGAAAGATTGTTATGTAATCATGAACGCATCACACGTTCGTTCTATATAATATCCTACGTTATTCAGGAAAGAAAAGACATGTAATACAGAACAATAAAAATGTATAGGTATATTGTTATGGTATAAAATTTTCAACCAAAGACATATGTATACAAAAAAAAATATAAAATATTTGGCAATTTCATCTGAATTATTATTGAAAAATTGCTATATTCGTAGAGATATTTCATAATAATAATGGAACAATAAAATTCAATATTTTGCAATTTTGGGCAACAGAAAACATTCCCAAATATATACATACAACCTCTATTATCACGGTTTCGATTATAACGATTTAGAATTTGGTATCTAAAATTCAATTTTAACGCTACAGATTCGAATTATCGCGATTTTAAAGAATAAAAAAATGAAGTTATTCGTGTTATCGGTGATATAACTAATACTGGCTTCGATCGCGGTACTTTTCATAGCAACAATAACCGCGATAATCGAAGTATTCCTATATATATATAAGAAAAACCGAGTTAATTTAAATTCAACAGAGGGTTAAACATTACTTTTTATTTCAAGAATTTCGGACAAATATATCGTTATACAAGAGGGCACTTCAAGTTTTACCTACAGAACTGTGCAGATCGATTATTTGGGTGATTTTAACTGTAAAATGTAAATACAGGAAGGTTTTTATTGCATGTTCTTTAATATCTCTAAAAATAGAAAGGATAGTAATAGTGGTCTTACAACCGTATCAGTTATAAATGTTATACGTGTACTTACTGAGAGGATTTGTACTTTGTTGCTTGACGTAATAATAAACATTATGTCTACTTTGGTTGAGAATAACTGATGTATAAGTGAACAAATAAAGGAATAAAGTGGCGTTTATTTCGGAAAATTGCATTTTTAGAATCTTTCCACAATCGAATCGCTAATCAAAGAAGACTGAGTTTTCACACAATATGCCACGTTACTTGTGAACAATGAAATAATATGGCATCGTTTATAGTGTAGTACACGTAGCGTATTGGTTAGCGTAGTTTTGCAGAAAGTTTCGAACAGCATGTTGTATGGTAAACATGGTGTCTCATGTGAAGGTGTATACCCCCGTAGATTATCCTCTAATTTATAAAGAAGCGACAGGGTCCCAATTATGGAAACAGGCTACATACATATTGGTCTCTAAATTCTGTTTCTTTTTTCTGGTGTAATACTTGAACCAGAGATATTCGACGATGTTTACGTTTACGTGAGGCAGCCATGTATATAAATATGTTTCACTCATTGTCAATTGATTTGTGAAATTTGGTGGGTGGGACCTATTCATTCTGCATAATGAAGTATTCGTTTAAAATTCGTTAAATAGAAGGCATTTTTCGACGAAATTCATATGATGAATTGAAACTGAGTTGTGTATATAAGTGGTATATAATAATAGAAACAACTCCACTTCGTTATATTCAAATAACATGATAATTAAGAGGCTGTTGCTATTTTTAAGCAAAATATTCCATAAATTTTGAATCAGTTTTAAACGAAATAACAGTAGAATACACAATTATTTAAAAACAATTGTTTCCAATGTTCCATCAGGAAATATTCTCGTTATTCTAATTTAATTTACATATTAATCGATTAACAACAAATGCTATTGAACAAACAAGTCTGTCTGTACTTAGCGATAAAAAAATTCAGTTGTATATTTTAGCGTTATTTTTTTTTTGAAATTTTGGTTCATCTATTCAATAATGGAGGTGTTTTGCTATATGTGTGGTTCATAGTTTAGAACTGCTAATGGAAGGAAGAGATATAAAAAAAAATAATAATTACACGGACAATAAGAAGTTATTGTATTTGGCAAAATTACAAAAACGGTCGGTATACTCTAAAACAAAATGAAAAAGAAAAAAACAAACGAGTTAACAGAAGATCGTTGTATATATTTAATGGTTGTATGGGGATTTAAATTTACAATATTTCTCAATACATTTTCACCTCAAACTAACATTAAAATAATACACAAATTGAAATAACCAATAAGAACTCTTGTTATTACGTAAAATAAATAAAATGATTTGCAAATGCTTGTTTCTGTAAACGTATTTTTGAATTACATCTATTGTCTTGAAGGATCGATATTGTTAAACCGTCTTTTACAGCTTCCCTTTGACAATTAAACAGATAGTTGGATTCTTTCTTTTTATAAAAAAGCTACTTTCGCACCTCGATGCTAATTTCCTTTCAATATCATTATTATATAGAGTACTTTTCCGATTTTTCGCCTTTTATTATGCATTAAAATCCATCAAAATTCCTTTGCTACAGGCACAAATCTAAATTGCACTGTTCTTTGAATCAATACTAAAAGACAGATAAAGATAAGAGAAAAAAAGAATAAGAAGAAGAAAAATATCTATTTGTGATTAATTCAAAAGCATTACAAGTTTTGATGGAATTTCTAACGGATTCTGAGTTTATCAGAAAAAGAATAAATGCTTGCAATGTAATTTTAATGTATCTAAAAAGTATAGTGATGATGAGTATTTCGAATTGATTTCGATAAACAAAAAACTGTTGAAATGGCAAAATCGTTCATTAGTGAAAAGTACGGGTAAAATAGGGAGGTTCCGGGAAATTTCCTCAATTCATTCGTTTTATTACAATGATGGAAAAGGTTAGTTTAGATGTGATTAAGGAGTCGATGACTGCGTATTGTATTATGAAAGGTTAATAACAAAGCGGTTTTAGTATGCAACCTTTTACTGACCTAACGACGATAAGGTCTTTCTTTATTGTCAAACTACAAAATGCGTTCTGTTTCGTGTACAGACTTATCAGCATCCCTGTGCTACACAATTCTACAACAAAACACATTGATATTGTACAAGTTTGTGTTGCTTATCTGTAACATGGCTACTTTACTCACTACGATATACAGAACTAAATTTTTGTTTTTCTATTTTCTTTTTAATATTTTCTTTTATTGCTTTTTTGTTGGTTCTAAAACTCAATGTAATTGTGCAATTTGAATTCAGGTGGAACTTGCCAACTTCAATTACACACTTAACTTATACCAACAATCATCTGCTATTTTGCGATTACTAGAATTACACTAGAGCATCGAATTTACAGTTAAATGTTCTTAAAAAATGTATAAATTTATAGACTATTGCATACAAACTCTATTTACAAATACCATGTTTCAAATAAACCGAATTTACACGTACAATAATTCCTGTTTTCGGGTGTGTCACGGAAACTATATGAGTATTCATCACGTGCAATGGTGTGTAAATTTTTCATCATGAAAAACGGAAAATATCCACACACACATGCCGCAGACCTTACTTCATACAGTGTTTAACCGATAAAAAATAAAAATTTCGTGTGAAAAAATCAAACCAATAATCCTTTAAAATCGATTGATTTTATATGGAAATTGGTATTTTCATCTTTATTTTTTATTTATTTTTTGAAAACTGAAAATATTAATCGCGAGCATTGGTGTCATCTGTAAAATTATGTTTTTCCACTGCTCAAGTGTAATTTGTTTCAATTGTACCAAAAAGCAACATTTTTCGGTAATCAAATAGATGTTATTCAAATAATTGATTAAGTCAATAGCATTCAAAGATAATGACAATCTCAGAACTGTATCAAGTGGTAATAATCGAACAATTTCCTGCAATTTAAATCCATTGTAACGTTTTAAAGCAGAATTTCGGTTTTACTATTAAAAATTTGATTTCGATATTTATGGTTGACTTATGATTTATATGAATTGTTCAATTCAACCTTTTTACTACACATGTTTAAATCAGATATTGATTTAAAATTATTTGTGAAAATATTCAAGAAGTGATTTAGTAAGTCAATCGTGAAACAATAGTTATGCTAGATAAAGCTCATTTAATATTATGTAGCCACAGGTAGTTAAACAGTTAGAACTTATGTAAAATGACACCACGTTATCAGTCTAATTCCACTTTCAAAAGTTATACTGAAAGTTGTTGTACACTATCTCTCTAATGATCGATCGTCATACGGACACAAATTCATATCGTTATTTCATTAGTATTGTTTTGATATTACTATTTTATATATATTCGAGTGACACGAATGAAAGTGACATTAAAGACGAATTTGGTTTTAAAACAACAACATTAATTACAAACGTGAACATCAAATAGTAGATTCAATAAATAAAACATCGAAGCAATCGTGATTGTGTAGAATGACTGATAAAAATTGTTAGTGTTGTTCGTGCCGCCTGTCTATAGTGTATAGTTTCAATTAAAATTTCAAAAATGAGAAAGAGTCGTCACTCATGAAAACTTCCGAATTCTTCGCTTATAATTTGTCTATAGACAATATTCTTGTAGAAATGCTCTCCAAACGGGATGAACAGAAATTAATTTGTTTTCAAATTGTGCCTAGATAAATGTAGTAAAAAAATAACAATTGGTAGGATGGAACATATAGGAGGGTCACCATTTTTCGTAAGATCTGTCAGGAAATATAATGCAAAAACACATATTTGACTTGTCTATAAGAACGAAAAATCAAACAATACGTCCATATTTTGTTTTTCTCAATTATTTATGGTTAATAGTTAAATATGAAAATCACGATAGGAGATTTGTTGATAGGGAAGATAAGGATGTTACTGTACAAATTGCAAAGCAGTAAACAAGCTTTATCATTTAATCACGTTCAACATATATAAATGGAGCCCTATTTACATTAGAGGCATATTGCTGGTAGATAATACCCATACATACATAACATAAATGGTCAAATTAGTTGGACCATGATCAACCAAAAACTAATAAAATATTGAATGAATATTTTTCTTCGTTCTTAGCCGAAAAGAACTTTTTTAATTTACGTTGAACATCAAATATTAAAAGATTCATATATTATTGATTTCGACTTTGAAATAAATTTTTTCTAACTGTTATGAGATTTAGTGACAAACTGCCGAATATAAAATAAATTTATTAATATTTACGTTTTGTGACATTCTGACTTGCGCTGCCATTTCTGACATTAATCCACCCTTTATTACATAATTAAACGAAAACATTCCTCTGTCTACGTTGTTGACGATCTGCAATACAAGCTCAACAAACGACAAACTTCACTCATATCTTGTTATCTCCTATTTTGACTTAATTACTGAAATGTACGAAATTAACATTATTTTTTGAATATTTTCAAAATCCAAATGAACCAGTAATAGAATTTAATATTAACATATATATACATATGTGTTGGACATTGTTGGTGAGTTAAATGGCCCTTACTTTGATGTAATGTTAGCATTTTTACATTTGAAGTCATTACAGTAATTGTTTGTTGGCAAGCTATGAATTTCAGTTAGAGTGAGTTGCGTGTTTTGTATTTACAATGTTTCCTGCAAATTATTACTATACTCTAGTTAAAAATTTTATAATAAGATATGTAATTAAACTGTACGTTTATTAAACAACTAATATTGAACCAAAAAAAATTTAATATGTAAATAATAAAACAATTTCGATCGTTTTAAATATGAAAAGTACGACAATTGTGTCAAAATTGATTGATTACAATCATTTAAAAATTTGATTATACAAACAAAATGAAATTGTTCTAGGGATATTATTTATTTATTTATGTTTCTTTTTTACTCGACTAATTAAAGTTGTTAGTCAACAACTAATTAATCTTTAGCGACAATGTCGTAATATATAGGCAGTAATTCTTTGTCGCACCCTTATCGTCTCTTCCTAAATTTTTTCCAAAAAAAATTATATATAAATACAATTATTCATTAGCCGGTTCTAGATATAACAACCGCACAACGGGATTCAACATTTCCAGCTGTGCACAATCGTTCAACCACAAACATATTATTAGTCGGTTTTTTGATAAACCCACATTTTCTGTCTATTTGTGACTATTTATTTTGACACAATATTAATACGCTTTGTTGAGCATTTTCGTTCTTTTCTTTATCAAAATAATGAATATCTAACTGGTCGATAATATTTACAAGATTTATATTAATATATTTAATATGTTTTAACTTAAATAAAAACAAAAGAACATACGTGATCGGCAATTCTCTTAAGTTAGAAGCATTTAGTTTGCAAGGTAAGGCAAGGACAAGCGAAAAATACGGAGATAAATGGTCCATGACAGAGAACAAGATTGATGGAAGCCAAGGTATAGTGGTTGGGACGTTGGGCGCGCTAGCTTGGAAGATACATGTGTCGATGTGAAAATACATAGAAACTGAACAGGAATCCCTTACTATACTCATTGTACTATTGTGGTCTGGAATGCCGTTATGTTGCTCATTCGCGTAAATTTCAGCTCCTTTGAATAGCGATGAAATCAGGGTTCGTTCACTATACACTGTTGTAATGAAGAGCAATAAGCATTGATCAGAGAAGAGAAATAGAAAGAGAGAGAGAGAGAGAGAGAGAGAGAGAGAGAGAGCAAATCTTCTATACATTCGTAGAAAACGAATAATCTGTTACGCTATTGAGACAACTTAATGAGCTCCCACGCTTGATCAACTTTACTATTTATCTCTTCTTTTTTCTCTCATAATCCTGGCATATGTTGGTTCTAGTATCCCACTTGGGACAAGTTATATGATTGTCTTATTGTGGTTTGATGAATATTCCACCTTAAAAAAAGTAAAAAAGTAAATAATTTTCCCCAAACGTATATTAGTAATTTATTGTATTGAATTGTTATGAAAACTTCACTAAATCACGATATGAATACAAGTTTAAAAAATATTACTGAATGGTTTTCCGTATTCGGTTGAAATATCAATTATTGCAATTATTCAAGTGATTTATGTTTAACGTGCAATTGAAACACACCCACTAAAAGATTGCTATTGTATGCTGGTAGAAAAGTATTTTTGTTTCTATGTATACATATGTATATGTTATAAATATATGAATGATGATTATGTATTCAACCCTCTAGATTCTGGAGTATTTTTCCACAACCACAAAATGATGGAATGGGTGTGATAAAATGTATTATACTGACGACTTTTTATACATTTTGTTATATAACCCAGAGCAAATTGCTCTATTATAAAGCTTTAGTGGGCTGTAAGTTGAAAATATAACCGATAAAAATGAAATTATTTGTTGAAAGTTTTATATGATTTTTTTAATTAATTTATAAATTTTGAAATAATCACGTCTGTTCTTTTCAGTGGGTAATTTTTTATGATTTTTAGAACCATTCTCTTGATTGAAATTCAATAAAGCGTTAAGAGGGCGAGCAAAGGAAAACAAACAGAAAAATATGATCTGAAGATGGATTGCTTGTACCATATTGCATTATATGTTATTCCCTGACATAAGTACATTGTATGTTATTTTTGGTCATAACATATCGAAGAAGTACTAATCGTTTTTATTGTTAATTACTGAATCTTAATTGAATATTTCAGACAAATATTTATCAAAGTAACATAACTATTTTTCAAACATAAAACTCAAAGTATTTTTATAGACACTTGTTCTTTATTACACGAATGTCTACAATCCATTTTTATACTCCTGCTGTTTTGTCGTTTACTACCCTCACTTTATAACAAAATTCAGTGTATCAGAATTTAATATTACAAAACATTTCATCGCAACATTTTTTTGTTCAATTAAAAATAAAAAATATAATTTTACAGAAAATACCTGTACATGTTTTTTTTTAAAAAAAAAAAACAAACAAAAATAATTGTTTGCAATAAATATTTTTATTCAAATATTACAGTTGAGACATTTTAATTAATTTCTTTTCTTATCGTAAAGTTTCTTAGTCGAAAAACCGTCACACTTTCTTGTGATATATTTCGTTTCTTCGTGTTAAATAAAACAACATGACAGTGAACATGACAGCGTGTTAACGAGTCCACCACGGACACAGTAATATCAGGTAGTGGTGTAACATTTTTCAAATCTTTTCCACATATAGACTGTCCCAGAAATTGAACTTTCAACTTTGAGAGTTGTTTACGTCAAATTTGATTAGTAAACTCTTTAGTTGATATAAATTTTAATCTTTCAAATCCATTGTAGAAGTAAAAGTAAGAACTTTGTGTAAATTGTAGTCCTCTACCCCTATGAATTGACCAGTAGTTCTTCTACGTTTAAATGTATCTAACGTACAAGATTTTCGTTTTACCGTATCTCACCTAATTTGTAGAATAAATAAGAAAAGTTTTGAAAAAAAGTTTTGCGGTGACACCTAAGTAGTATTTGAGCCAATAGAAGGATGCTCGTAGCTAATTCTTATTTCCTCTACAAATGTTCGTCGTGACCTGCCAGTTGTCAGTTGTCAATCTGTAACGTAATCTCAAGATTTGTTGTTGTTTGTTACTTTTAATATTTTGTAGTTTGTGTATAGGGATTTTACCTTGTCACACAAAGAACACTCTGCGAGACCGTTGGGAGTCGTAGCCCACAGTTTGAGGAAACCCTGACCTATAGTTGTCTGTTTCATAATGTTCTTATAAATTGAATTCCTACCACAAAACCAAATACATTCGTACTGACTATATGGTGACAACTGGTAGAATGTTTCACAAAATTGTTTTCCATAGCACAATTTTTCTATAAGTGTTATTTGACTTTTATTTGCCACAAATAGTCAATTTCATTTTATAAAAATAGAGCAAATTGTTAAAAAATTTGTGACAAACCGGATATTTTATATAGTTTTATAATATTAGGGATATTGTGGTATAAGTTTTATAATATTAGGGTTTTGGGGAACGACGAATAAAATTCCTAATAATTTTTTATAACGTCTGTTGTTTCATTTTTCTTCTTGTTTATCCAATTTTATGCAAACAACACGAAAACATTTGTTGTTGTCGAAAAAATTCATATAAAATATAACTGAACAAAAAGAAGATTTTTGAATTAGAATATTACGAAATTTTAGACTTCAGCAGACGACCAATTTAATTTAAAACAATTAAAATCCCATTTATAGCTGATACACTTTCATCTTCCAGAGAGAAAATGTGATATTTATCAAATTTTCAATATAAACGACCTTTCTTGTTAAGAAACATGTCCCGTATTGTGCGCTTTCACAAATAAATTGACAAAATAGAATTAGACTTTATTACTTTGAGTATTTTTTTATTGATAAAATATGCTGAAACAGCAGTTATAAAGAAACTGAAACTGAAAAGTGATTGTTAGTGTATTCTATCGATCGTTTAGCAAACAACATCATCATTTTGATGATCGTTCAAGTTTTGGTAAATATTTATATCAAAAATATCTATGAAATAATTGAATGAAAGCACTCCAACTGTTCAAGGCTTCAGTAAAGTTTCTGAAATGGATTTATTAAGATGCAGAGCTGTTTGTATTATCAATTGAGTTGTTAAAATGGCATTAAGTGATTATGGAAATAAAATTTATCGTTTTTTTCCCTTCTACTTTTCAAATTTTTTGGGGTGTAATAAGCGATATGTTTATGTTTTGTTTATTTTGTAAATATTTTTAATATTTTTCAGGATTCGTCATATTTAGAGATGATTTTAATAAAAACTATTAAGTATGTGGTTAAAATCGATTAATAAATTGTATAATAAATATACAATTTTGTACATTTTGTTAATGGAATTACAAAAGTGGAGAACTAAAGCAATGGTGATGTCTTCCTGGCAATGTGTGTGAGAAATGGTCTTGAGTGCAAATAAAATTAATTATAAAGGAAGCGAGTCTATAATAACAAATACAAATCATCATTTGTCAGATGATAATACAATAAGTCATCAAGGTAAAAAGGCCCACACGTATAGTGATACTTGGTACGTAAGGGAACCATTTACATATGGCAACAGCTCCATTGGAGCAATTAATAAAGAACAGCAGATCAGTGAATCTTGCTGTTGTTGGAAGGATAATACAAGATCGTCGAAATCCACCATGAGATATACAAACGGTCCACAATCAGCTGCTAGTATGGTAGCATCATATGGTGTTTATAGTGATCGTGGTTTACGGACTGTTGATGATGATGATGGTTTTCTACCACCACCAGTATATCGTGGTGTTGTTGTTAATGCAACCGGTGATAGTACTGTAACAACACGTCAACCACATCTTCAAGATAATACAACTATTGTTGATCCTGATATAGACTCGTGTGGTTGTTTTGGTTCGGAAGCGGCAACAACAACAACAACAGCAACAACAACCACACCATCTAGAAATTCATGTTTTGTTTCGTGGTGTCGCCCAACGATACTCTTACTTATTCTAGTCTTGCTTGTTGTGGTATTTGTATTGGTCTCCGGTATTCTACTATATTTCAACTGTATGTTGAAATTATATTTGTTTTTTATGTGTCGATGTTGTTTGTTATAATGTAGTTTTGCACGCTTTACCTTTAAATGTATCTATACAGATAAACTCGGTACCAAGTTACCTACATGAATACGTTTAATTACATTCAAGACCACCTATATTGATCAAGATCTGAAAAAAGTAAAACACTCAACATTGCATGTGAAACATAGACATAAAATCTAGTTTAAATCTATTATCTTATATCGAAAAATTTAATATGTACATCAAGTATTTCCGCCGCCAATTGTTCTACGTACTTGATACTCGTAGTTTATATTATTCTACATTTTTATAATTACTAATTTCACGCAAATACATTACAAGACATTTGAGAATTTTCACAGTACGAACGAATTTGTTAAAATTGTGGGTGTGACAACATAAATACGCAAATGTGGACAATGTAAAAAACGGCTACCGTTTTCTACCTCGACCTGTCTCGATATAAACTCGCCATAACATTAAATTTAACGTTCAATTTACTGTAAATTAGTGCAATTCTGCGTAAAACCTCTATTGAAAACAAATGGATAATAATTACAATTGTCATCATATTATCACCAATTAAATATTGCATTAAACAAAAATTTAATATTTATTAGAAATTGTACATTTTCATACGGAATTAATTTGTACACTATTTGATATCAGTTAAAGGTACATAAATAAAAAATTCTATTCTATTTACCAGTGAATTCCATCGGTAACATAATCAATATATAATTTTAGTATTGAAAGCTGAATGTAATCAAGCATTATTTGATTAGTCTTCACTAATATAATAAAAAGCAACTCATAATGTATTTAATAATGACAAATAGATTAATATTATCAACTAGCAGGCAAATTTAGGATTTTTCTCTCTTTTTTTTTCCTGAAAGACTTGCCTTAATTAATTTTTTAATCATGAGACTGGTAGAATAATTGTTTGTCAATTGTATACATCACAATACACGAACAATTTCAAATTCAAATAACAACAAAAAAAAAATACTAATTACATATTTTGGATATACTAGAAGAGGCATTATAAGTAAAATTACTTATAGCAGATTTGACCAGACAACTGTTATGAAATCATGTAACGTTTCATAATGACTTATTACTGAAATTGTCAATTTGTAGAGTTCATTTGCTGAAAAATTAAGTGATTGATACTGGTCGTAATTTCAATTACTCATCTTATTTGGCCAAATAGATAAATGTTCACGCTTTATCAATGGTTTTTGATTACTAATTAAGTATAATTAACGACAATTGTTGCGTTAATAGTAAGTCACGTTTCTATCACAATTTAGTTATTTATAAAACACGAACTACAGACAAAACACGAACGTGCAAATGAAACCGTTTTTCTTTAGAGAATAATTACGCCTGTAAGAATATATTTGAAAAATGAAGTGTAAATAGTAATGAACTATGCATCTGTGAATACATATTTTCATTTTCAAAACTGCAACATCAAAACACGATAAATTCCTGAAAGTTCAATCTAATATTACTCGTGTTTTCTCAATATGCTACCATATGTGAATAATAAATAGATTTGAATCTTTGATTATTTTCAATTAAGAATTATTTTGCAGTGATATGTAAAAACCGCAGGATGAGTAAGAAAAGCCGGTTTATTTGGCTCTCTTTGCAGGTCAATACAAATTCTTAAAGGATGTGTATTTTGTGGTATCAGATTTGATTTAGCACTAGATCGATTGTCACTCTTCAGTATTCGATTTGATTTAAACAGGATAAGGGCAGCTCGCAGCTTTAGGCAAAAGAAAATCTTTGTGTTGCCGATCTCTAGAAATTCTATAACCGATCATAGCTTCCTTGTTTACAAATTTATCCGAAACAAAGTAGATTAGTGTTAGAATAGTCGACACTTTTGGGCACTACAATTTTTTTCGATGCTTCCCCAATTTCGCACAATTTTGTTGAATAATAAATGGGTGATATCCGTAAAGTTTCTAAGTAATTATCTACATGGTTACAGCGATGTTAACGTTTTATCTTTCAATCTACTACTCTTACCACCTCTTTCAGTTAGACAAATTAACGAGGCTTCAGGTTGTTTTATAAACAAATAGGATCCTTTTATAAATTCGTAGAATACACTTGTATATAGTGTTTCATTTAAATTTTGTATAATAAGCTTTCATTGAAAATTTCAATAACACATAATTAATTTGGAACAAACTGAACATTCCTGAAATCTACTAACGATAGTGTAGTTGAAAATATAGAATGCAATTGTTCATTTAAAGTTACCGCATTAAACTTCCCCATGGAGCATTAACTTTACACTTGAAGATGAATTTAGCCAAGTAAGGATTTGAGCTTAAATCCGATCGACTTCTGCCTTTTTTTTTTCTTCCAATGCGATGCAATTGAGAGTCGCTAATTTAAAAGGCTTCTGATTAACATTGAATTTTTGTAGAAAGTTTATGTTGAGTAAAGGCGGATCTATCCATCATTAAGTCACAACTAAGTTAATTGTACGTGATTATTAGTAACGTAAGACTCCAGTATATAGGCTGAAAATAAGTACATAATGACTTTGTTTTTCCATCATTGTTTTTCGGCGTTTGAGCCCTTAAGTACTTCTAAATTTAAGCGAACGATCTCGGCGTTGATAAATCCTATTATAAATGAACATCATAATATTTAGCAGATTTATATAAACTTATTTTTTGACAACTCCAATTTTATTACATCGAATTTTCCACTATAACAAGAGACAGAATTATATGTGTCACCTTGCGAATGTATTTCAGCATAATAAAATGTGTATTATAAACGTATTTTTCTCAAAAGTACAAATAAGAATTGTACGTTGACAAAATTGTAAAAGGATACAATTGAATAGAAACCGATAACTTCAAGCTTTTGAACATCAACGACCGGATAAGCTCTAGTTTTGATCTTAGAAAACTAGACACCCACACTGAATAAATCTACTTTGAAAAGGATAAGATTCGAATTTTTTTTCCGTCTCTTTATTCCGAACAATACTGTACTTCATTTATTTTGTGCTTTTTTCCCTATAATATCGTTGTTTGATATTGTCTTGCTAGTTGTAGATTAAGAAAAAAGTATATTGGAACGTAAATACTTTGGATTGAGTGCATTTTTAGTTTATTACAATTTATTGTTTTAAAACAACTTCTATAAGTTCATATCGTTGTATTTTAGCTTACACAACTTTAGATGTAATCTAGTTTTTCTTTTCTGTTAGATTCCACTTTTCCAAGTTTTCTCATTTCGCTTATGTCACTCAACTTTACATGAAAGTGTATCCTTAAATCTGGATATTATTTAATGTGAACTTTTTGAATATGTCATCGATTGATTGATCCTTTCATCAATATAGAAGTATCTGTATTTAACCTATTTTCCCTTCAACACCACAATTTAAATTACATTATCTTTTAAAAATGGTCCTCTATTTTTCTATAGAAAAAAAAAACGCAGATGAAAAAAGAGAAAATTACATTTTCAACTAGTTGAGGTGGAAATGAATAAATAAAATGCGGCTTAAAATAAAAACCTGGCAATAAATTGAGTCGGCTTATGTCGCGACGACTGTTTAGAAATTCCCTGTTTTGTACCAAAATAAAGTTTAATTACTCTTGTTATAAGTTGCTGTTGAACATTCCATGATTGTTAAGTTGTATAGAGTAATCTGTGCTTACAAACTTCGACAATACGTTCTCAGTGTATTCCCACTGAACTTCATAATCATTTGGGAAAAACAAGAATTCTACTTCCAATATTAAATCGGTGTGTTTACCAATTTTGATGACAAATATATTGAGTGTTCCGAACATAATAAATTTGTTCTTTTTTTCATTTTTTAATTGAATCTAATTACGATGGTAAAGTGGAAGAGCGTCTGAAGAAGATGTATGTTGTCCTGATAGCTACAATGTTCTATATTAATCAACTAAAATCATTATGAACCACTGCCACCCAAATTTGCTTAGGGAATGAGGGGGATAAAGTGGTCTACGTTCAAAACTCACCCTGTATATTTGTATGGTCTCATAAGAGTTCTAAATAAATCACCGTTAACTACCACTGGATGCCTGTTAGCAATTTCAAGTTCCAATAAACTGTGTATTATTCTAGAATTCTGTTCTGATCGAGTATTGTGTTTACTGACAATATCTAAAAAAACAGTATAGAATGAAAGAGCCGAAATTCAACCTATACACTATTGTTCATTATAACGATTTTTATGTGGTTAGAAAAAATATTCAATATTCAATCTACAAATAAAATCTCTAAACAAGATCGAAATATCAATTAAACTAGATCTACGTAATTTTTCTTTTGCATTGAATTTCACGTAAAATTTCAAATTAATTTGAAATATATCAAATGAAAGTACCATTCTAACGTAGATATCCTTAGTCAAGTACATTCTGAAACTTATCGACTTAAGATTAAGTCAATTATGATACAGTAAATCTTGTCACTAGCATATGAAGCCATTAATTCACAAAGACAAAAAAAAACAAACTAAAGAGGAGGTCAACATGCCACGCCAGTTGGTATCCTTATACTTCCATCCTAAGAGGACTAGCAGTTGACACAAGAACAATGAAAAAGGTGATATAATGAATGTGTAGTTTTGTTGAAGATTGACCTGTAAAGTTTTAGAGACATTTTTATTTATTATAGTTATTTAAAATAGTCGATTTGAACATAGGTTAAAAATCGTTTGACTTATATGAGTTTGTTGAATTTATACAGAAATTTCCATAATAAAAACGAGGATAAATCTTTAAATCGAAAAAGTGACATCAAAAGACTAATAGCATGTTCTGCTTCAATGACTATCAAAAACTTCAAATTATATGAGCTATTAAAACTCGAATTAACGTGTTTAATGACTGAAATATCAAATGTTTCTCATTATAAACTACTTTGCCATTTACCGTTTTAATTTATTTTGTCATGTAGCAACAAAATGCTTATTTAAATTGAGTAGATGATGCTTCTATCTTTTATAAAAATTGACTAAAACCATCTTGAAACATACAATATCATCTAACGATAAGTTTAAGTAGATTCTCACTTGTATTCTTGTTTAAATAGAACGGATATAGTATAAAGGAACTACTGGTAGCATTAACTTAGCTCGTTAAGTTTGTATGAAAGATCGAGTACGCATCTTGACAACTACTTGATGTTACTTTTCAGTAAAACACAATGGATCGCAGTTACAACATAACAACAAAGCCAATTTAAATTTTAAAATGTTGATATAAAGCACAACAAAAGGTAACGCTTTTTGATTGCAACTGAACTGAATAATCGATGATTGAAGAAGTTTTCAAACTACCAACTTTTTATAAATGTATTTTAACAATTTTTTAAAAACGAATATATGTGGTGACTTGATAATATTCAGAATCACGGTTCAGATTTTTATCAACGAACGAGAATCTGTTCTTCTGCTAAGCTTAGCAAAAAAGTAAGAAAAAGAAAAGCGGACCATTCCCAGAAATGCGAAATATCTCACGTAACTCACACATTTATTATTTCTTAAATGGTTAGAACAAAACTTGGAAGTTTCTAGTATGACAATCTGACATTCTGTTTTATTTAACGTTTGTTCGTAGTTTTCAAAGTAATAGCATGGAAGTCGTCTTGTTATCATTGTATTGACTTAAATTTGACATCCTACATCAACTAGAAGACTCTTCAATCATTCAATATCAGTTAAATAGACGACAATACAGCTTCCTCTTATGAAACGTATAATTTTCTCGTCTTTCTTTTAGAACTTCGTCGTATGATGTCTTCTTTATAAAGAATGATTTTTTAAAAAGAGTTATTTTTTTGTTGTAAATATTGCTTAAAAATTTTTTGTGATAATATCGAGCCGCACACTGATTCAAATTCAGTAGTATTGATCTGGATAGTGAATAGCCATGAAAATTCGTGATTTTTATCTAATTACGTCGCTTCTTTATTGAAATAACGGCGAAAGTTATTGGAAGGTTCCGTCGCAACGGTTTTATTTCCGCCTTAGACTTCATCTTTTTTCTGCCTTAATATTAACAGAAAATAACATCGATTTATTCAGTTTTATTTAATATTTCTCAAGTGACATACAAGTAAATGTTGCACTATTGAACTATGTTTAACAAGGATAGTATGACTAAATTTAATGTAATGAACGCTTTGAAACTTCAGTAACGACCGTCCAAACTTGCTTAACGATAAAACTCGGCCTTACTTTTGTTACTTCACAACTAATGTTATTTGTAGAACGGTTGGTTTGGAAAGTCCTCAAAATATGATTACAAATTAAATAACACAAGTAGTGTAAGCTACAGATACTGTTGTCTGGGAATTTCAAAAAATTTCCCATACCGTACGTCCAATAAGATAACTAAAGTATAAAAATAACAGTAAAATTTATGATGGAAATAACGACTTGCAAACAATACATTTTCATATTTACATGTAAAACTATGTATCACATTTACAATATTCATGAATTTTCGGTTGCTTTGAAAAGATACGGACCGGTTAACTTATCAAGCAACTGAAGACATCAAAAGTTACTACATAAAGAAATATCTTCATTTCGATCACTACCTTTATATTTGTGTGGATTTGGCTGTTTATAGCAGTTTTGAATGTTAATTTATGTATAAATAAAAAATAAAAAAATTTGAAAGAAGTTGTGTCAAACAAGTTTTCAAGAGGAATGCCATAAAAAGCACGAAAATTATGATTAAAATATTGAGCTTGTTTTATAATGAATAAAATCAACATTTCGTACACTACGGCAAACTTACAACAGAAATAATGAGATAACATGTAAACTATACTTTTATGAAGTTAACGTATTACTTTAAGTATTTGTACAAAACATATCGAACTTGTATTTCTATTTTTACAATAGTTATTTCTTTCTGCTTTGTTTATAAAGTTATCGTTGATATAAGTATAGTTATTTATAAGTAATCGATGAGATATTGATCTTTGATTATCTCTATTTAAAAGCTTATTTTTTTTATGGTCGTCTTTGTTTATGCAGACTACAAAGATAATAGTTGATAACTATCAAACAACATGCGAGAAAATCGATTTTAATTAATAAAAGCTAATGATTCAAAGATTCATTTGACACACCCTGATATTTAAAAGTTATCGTTAAATTATACGATAAGTTCACTAAAAGCTTTCAAAAAAATATGTATTTTTTTCTAATTGAATTCAACATTTAATTATTATTTTTGATAGAAGATGTTGCAAAATATAGGTTGAAACAACTGTAAAGATGGAACGTGATTTGTAATAACTATAAGGGTCAACTCAAATCTATCATTAATTTGATTATTCATCTAAAAAGTAGAGTATTGACGCTAAATCAGAATATGCCGCTCTATTGTTATAATAATAATAATTATTATTATTATCATTATTATTATACTGTTCTCACAGTTGAACTGGTAAATGGGGTGAATGAGAAGTTGCCTCGTGCATCTGATGTACTTACTCCGTATAACGAACGATGAAAAATTTTGTGCAATTTCTGACAGTTTACGTGAACTTTCATTTACAGCGTATGTATTTTTAACTGTTTTACAACATTTACAATAAGGATATTGTATGTATCAATATGTTCGTTGTTTTTTTTTACCTGTTAGTTGCAGCTTATTTAAATCCACAAACAGTATTTTGATTGTTTGATATAGGATATTTTCAACGATCTCTTTGTTTAAAAAGCTTTAAAACGATGTTACTATAACAATATTTTTAACGATTCAATAGATTTATTTTATTATTATTTTTGAAATCCAATTTAATATACAGTATTCATTATTTTCTCATATAAATCAATATATATTCAGATTTGTTAATATTCAGTTTTATTTTGCAGATTTGATGCATAAACCACGACATCATTATGTTGAAGGTAAGTTATTTTTATTCGTTTTGTCAAATATTGGTTATAACTAAAGAGCGGATTTCATATGTTTCAATGACGAAAGTCAAATAGTTAAAATAAACATAAACTATACTTCACGAATTTTCTGTTTATTTGATAATCAATAGACATTATTACTAAAACAGTCAGCTGAAATTTCACTTATCAGGTAGGTTATTCATATAGAATATGAATACGCCGCTCTATTGTTATATATAGTCACAATTAATACACGTTGAACTTCTTAGTTACAAGACTCTGATGGTGGGACAATGTCGTAAGGTTATATTATTGTTTCGCAACAATTTATCGTAATAGTACCAACCACTATGAATGTTTTATAATAGTCCTGAATATGCCGCTCTGTTGTTTATAATTTTAATTATGAGAGTTTAAGCGCGCAATTGTTCGCTCTTTAGTGATAATATTTTCGCAAAATAATACGCAAAAGTAAGTCTGAAATTCATGAAAGTCGAGGGTGATTAGTGATAATATATTCAGTTAGAATTTGTATTGTATATATACTGTGAAAGTATTATGGAAACTAACGCGACATAAACTTTATTCAAATTGAAATAAAATATAATTTTCTAATTAATTCTTTAGCATTTAATAAAATACAAAACAAATAAAGGAATCAAATGAATCAACTATTCGACATGACAAAACAAAATATAGATTGTGATGATCAATTTAGTGTAATAAAACGTGAAATTTCTAACTTTAATTACATGAAAATTGTGTTCACGAATGATCTTTTACACTCTTAAAGCTTAAGGCAAAATTAACGTTAATGTAATTCATGTGACAACTTGTTTTACATTAGTGATTTGGGTGGATTTTGTGGAAAATTTGCGTATATTCATCATCTAAAATTTCATCTCAATTGATTTCAAAATTAAATAAAATAAGATCTGTGTCGTATTTCTAAATATATACATATTTTTGATATAAATAGCCCTAGTCCCTTGTCAAGATATACGTGAACAAAAACCCACTTTAACGTGGTCCAATTCAGGCTGAACGTCTAATGTTTGCTAATAATAACAGAATAAATCCAAACTAATTAAGCTTAATTTTTTGCGACAATCTCTCTATTCCTCTCTCTCTCTCTCTTTGTGTCTCTTTGTGGAAATTATTGTTTTGTCTCTCGTTATTCATTCTATTCAAAATTTAATTTATTTCCTTAAAATATTAATAATTGAATTTTAGCTTTTGGTTGCTTTGATCCTCATCGTATTTAATTAATACCATCTCGAAAACTGGCCATTTAGATATCAGATTAATTTTAACTAAATATATTCGTTTAAAATTTTCAATTTTAATTTACATATAAAGTGTCAGCAATTTCTTTTCGAAAATTTACATTTGACTTGTTACTGTTGCTTTTCATGTACACTACCCTTTAAGATTAAATATTCCATGTGCATTCTTTTGATAAAGTAGAATTTATATAAAATTGAAGGGTTTAAATGCGACTGTGTATTGATGAATTGAAATAAAAATACGGGAAATTTAAATCGAACGTTAAATAAGATATTTCGAATGTTTGGTTGTATTTTAAACTTTCATAATTCATGTAAAACAATTTAACATGCCACCGCAGAGAATATATTGCGTTATATTTCAATAAATCATCAAGTTTTTCTGCCACTTTACAATAAAATTCTCAAAATATCTGTGAAAATGTAATGAAATAGAATAAATGTGATTAGCGGTGAAATTTATACACTACACATCCCCAATGACGCACCCCTATTATTCTGGTAACCTACCATACCGATGATTAAAACTGTTAAGGGCACGCCGTTGCGTGTATACATAGTATATTGAAGATGACAAACTATATTTACGTGAGTTAATTTGGTAAGCAATAATGATAAGTCAATAAACCTGTTGTCCAACAAATGTGAACAATGTAACTCTTTTCTTCCATATATCTTCTAATAAACTATAATGTGCGTTAAAGTCGTATAATTCTGTATAAAATGAACAGATTAACTCTTTATTTTATGCGGTAATAATATGAATTTATTTTAAAAACTTACGCTGTAAAATACCGTATAAGCAACATTTAAAAGATATATAAAACTGTACTTCCGCATACTTTTAGTTTCAACAAAATTGTATTTAAATGATGTTATTGCACGCAAATCGTGTGATAATTTTTATAAATATTTTTCAAAACCAGACACATTTGTGTTGGTGAAAAAAAATAAACCTTACCTGTAGGAAAGTTTTCTACTTTATTTAGCTTTTTAACTAAAAGTTTTCCATGATACTACATCTGTACTGTCGTGAAAGTTGCATCTGTGGATATCGATACAGTGTTTTGTATAAAAAGTAGTTGAATACGATGAGTTTTTATAAAAGAGAACTTTATTTGAAATTTTTAGTTTAAATTAAAGCAGAAAAAGATTTTAATGTAATTTCAAAAGCTGTGTAAAGTTATTCAATCATTAGTTTGTTCAATGTGAATACAAAGGATAAGTAGTTTGAAAGTGCGAAATGGCGGATGCGCCGGGCGAAGTGAAACTGCAACAATCACAGGCTTGCTGCAATTTATTAAGTTGTTATCACCATAATTTTCTAACAATACCTATCTCAAACACCTTTTAATTTTTTTATTGTTATCATTTTGAGCATCATAGAACACTTTTTGAACAAATGAACAAATTCTGGCGATGGACTCATTTCTTATTAAAAACCTACTTGCCAGTCCCTTAGTGACGAAAATTTGTTACATAAAAGCAGATTTAAAGTAATATGTATCCGAATAAAGGCAAAACTACCTCCATTGTTTCAATAGAAGCAAGATGTATGTAATCTCATTTTTCTTAAGTTATTCATGAAAAATTGCAGCAACACGTCAAATAGGTTCTTTGTGAATTTCATCCAAGCGTGATATTTACCTCATTTATTATAATTTTTAATGCATACTAGTGTTTGTAAGCAAGTCTAAGATCACAACATAAACAAAATACATTGAACGGATTTAAGATGTTCAGAGGAATTCTTACAATTCATCTTGATCTTTATTTTTTTAGATTTATTTGCCGGTAACGGATCGTTCTTTCATATTGTTAAGCGTTTGTAACTATAACAATTCTTTCTTGTTTTGTAATTTAATTCCATAAAGCACTAAAACTTATTCAAGACAATTGTCAAGTTAAAAATTATAAACATTAAAGTAATTAAATTGTCTGGAAAATTATCTAATAATAAAAGTTTATGTACGGATAGAGATATAGGAAAATTTTTCGAATAACATTGTTCTTCTCTCGATGCCAGGACTTTGATTAATATTTTCTAAATTCTCACCAGTTTTTGTGGTTGAGCTTCTTTCTAGCGTGTCATTTTTGATATTATAATTAATCAAAAAAAAAAAAAAAATGTAAAATAAAAGAGAAAACAGAAAAAAAATCAGAAAACTTTCCGGCGATTCTTTTTTAATGGACGTAGCGCCTAGCGATTGTTGTTCACAGAAAACAAAATGTTAAAAGTAAAGCAGACGTATTGCGAATAATTTATAAATGTCAACCGTCACCGACATACATCTTAATACAATTATGATATTTTCTTTAATAGAAATCAATTTGAATTGTTTCTGGTTTTATTTTGTTATAAAACAACAAATTACTAAAATCAACAGAAAATTCCAGCGTTCAATTTCAATTTAACATTGATAAAATCACAGAACAACAAAACTTGTTACGTTGGTTTTCGTTAACCAAACTTTCAAATTTAATTGTTTAGATCCTGAAATTAGGATAATACTTTCAAGTATTTTATTGTGAATTTTAGTTGATTTAAATCTTGATTTCAGCTAATTTAACAGAGCGTTTCAGGTTAAAAGATAAGAATACGGACAAACAAACAAAAAACAATACAAAACCCAATTAAACAACTGCAAAAAGTTTTCTAATTTAAATACGAAGGAAAACATCTTTATATATTTTTATAAACAATTTAAACGCTTAAAATAGAAAGATTTTGAAAAATTCTAAAATTTTATTATAACCGTGTGAATAATGTGAAAAAAGCCGGATTTGATAGATGATCACGTTGACACGTTATACATTTATAAAAGTAACACTAGGGAATGATAAAAGTCACTTATAACAGGTAGTAACAATTAAATTTTGATTATAATAATGACACGAACCACAAAAAAACCAAGAAATTAAATATACGGTTGTTGATAATGATATGGGATGTGGGGTGGAATGGAATATAGTAAAATCGATTCTAGGGCAATACTTTATTATTTCCTTGCATGCACAATGCCAAATACACACATACACCTCCCAGTCCATTTCGGCCACTAGTATAATAGCACAGAAAATTTATATTTAATTTATTAATGCGTTTGCTTAATGTGCTCGTAAAAATTTATTAACCGACAAAACGGTGGATGCGCCAACCTTAATATTCCTATACTATTTTATTCAGTTATAAATTTAATAGATTGAACTATCAGATTCTATACATTTGTCATTATATTAAATTTAACATAGTTACAAAACATAACATCTGTACTATAAATAATATATGTATAAATTCAGTAACTGGCATTGTCTCTCCTTTGGTACATAATAAATAAATAGTTGTTGCTTGTTTTGAAACCTAAACGACAGTATCACAACAAGAGTAGGTTATAAATTTCATTCGACGACCTCCAATAATTGTCTGTACTTTGTAATCATTCTCTCTTGCGTGATAATTATATTCAATTGTGGTTGTTATTATTCATGGATGGCGTATGTTTAACAGCATTCCAGTCAGTCTCATGAAATCACTTGAATCACCTTTTTGCTTTGTCTTATTTGTACTTCCATAAATTTATGTTTTGAAAAAAACAATACAATAATAATAAGGGTCTAAAATCATCAAATATTTGGTAGGCACAACATTTCAACAACATGTTGACAATTTAAATTTCATAATAAAGAAGCTTTTGTTGGAAACTTCACTATTATTAATAGTGTTAGTCTACGTGAGTGAAATACGAAAATTGGTGGATTTCTGATTTTGTCATTTCATGAAATCATATAATCATGTAATATCCGAGAAAGAGTATTATTATTCATTTGTTCAATTCATTATTATACATCAAGCGTGTTACAAGATTCATCTAAAAGTGTAAAATATCGGCAAATTTCAGTCACAATACTGACCTCCAAATTTAAAACAATCTTTTCTATATACCAGAAAACCGAGAGTATGGTAGTTTTAACTAACTTGACGCCAAGTTGACCGAATTGTAATCTGAGTAGACATCGTTATTTTGAAGAAAAGTAAATGAACTAAATTCATTGTTTTTGAAATGTAAAAAAATATGTATACTTACTATACACGGTGAATGTGACAAGTTCGTTATTATTTGCTTTGTGAAAAAGAACATTGAACTTTAGACTTGGTTTGTCCAATTAAAATTCGCCCTTCTGGCTAACAAGATACCTATTCCAGTTATTACAACAATTTTTTATATGACATTACTTGTCGTCACAAAGGAGTTGTTCATAATCTGACTATGTGTGTGTATATGTATTTTGTTCAACTTGGCTCGTGTTACAACACCCTAGAGTACTTCTTGTATCTTATATGATACTTCTGCTGTTGCACTAAAGTCGTCATTTCTATTCGATATAACAGTGTGATGTACTTTATAGATATACGTGCATGTAATTTCGTTATAAAATTTATTAATTTTGTTTATTAACGTAATTAGTTTACTGTTCATCGCCTCTAAATTTTTACTAAATTCCTCTGTGATTTATAACATGAAATTGATGAAGGAGTTTTAAAATCCAATTAAAAAGAATTTCGGTGGCTTCTAACAAATTGAATTTAACCACCACCTTAGTTGTCAAAATGTCAAAAAAAAAGTTGGTTTAATGTGAAAACATCATAGAGTTTGCCTTGAAAAATTGTTTAAAACTAACGATTCTTCTCGTAATGTTGACAATGCTGTTAATGTATATAACGTTGTGAGATTCAGTGATTCTACAACTTCAGTACATGTAACAGAATTGTCACTTCAGTGAATTACACTTCTATTGTTCCCTATAGTAGCTTCATCACATATTGATATGTAGATGTTGGTAACGCCTGATTTGGTTTCTAACAACGCTATACCAAATTCTGTTATAAATAATTACGTTCAACAATTATGTCTCTGTTTTATAACACACTAATTGTTAATGATGTTTATAAAATTATATGTTTATACCATTTGAAATGTTTCTAATTGTATTAATTAGTAATTACTGTTTTCTGATCGGCAATTACATTTTGCAATTAATAAAGATGTTAGTTATCAGTCGACCGGATACAAGGATTAAAGCGTAAATACAAAGGTAATCCTGTTCTGCATCAACTTTCTTCCTCTTCCTTAAATAGTAATAGATTATAATTACTGATTATAATTGAAAATTAATGATTGACGATTAATTTTATTATTTTCCATTCAATCTTATAATGTCGATTTTTAACAAAAACTACAAGTTTATATTCAATCAATCAACATCTCACTTGGTGTTGTTATCAATCAAACTCGCTTTCTTATACAAAAATTTTGGGTTTCAATATGGCTTTTTATGCAGTTATTTTTTTTTTTATATATATATATATATATATATAGAACTTGTCCCATTCTAACTGAGTTTCTTTGCTCTCTAATCTTGATTGAAATGCTTTTTATGTCACTGTATTCAAGAAGACACTATTGATTATAAGGAAATCGCATTACTAGAAGCAATCAAATGATGAATGACGAAAACTATAAACACTAATTATCTCACAGTGAAAAGGAGAATTACTCTGACTTTTTTTTCTTTATTATATACATTTTTCTCTACGAAAATATTAGAGAGAGTACGAGCGAATATTGATTGAAACTCTTGATAGATGAAGTGTAAAAAAGATTGTTCGAGATTTTTATTGTTGTCGAACCCTATTATCCGTTTCCTCAGGAAAATTTAGATACGTGAAAGTCTCTAGTTTGGTATAAATTTCATGTAAGGTATATGGCGGTAGATTTCGTAGGTCAGTTAAAAAAAATTCTTGTCAATTCTGCAATTTTCTTTATATTTTATTGGTTTAAATCGAACGTATTCGGTGAAGTAATCATTTTTAATGATAAAGCATCTAACAAACAATTAAAGTAATTATTGACTGACAGTGATACAATAAAATTAGTTGAAATCATTCTATTGCATTAAATCGTCTTGATTATCAATTTAACTATTTAATTGATTTTCTCGAACTAACAAATCAATTACAGTCTTATTTATATATATATATATATATATATATTGTGGTATTGCCGGCGTGACGTCAATTTTAAATTAAAATTGGTTTTTCATCATGGTAACAATATATACAATGCATGTTATTCGTTTGATTGTAACGAAAAGAACTTTTCGAGGCATATGTTTTACTAAGACTGCGTCTCTTCTGTAATAGATTAATGTGAAAAGTTTTCACTTAACAACATTGAAGTTGGACCATTAGGTTGTAAAGTGTGCTCTTTCACAAACACGTTCAGTGTCAGTAAATAATCAAGTTACAGCTAGTGACATTCGAAGCAGTCATAATTTTAAAACAAGACGACTTTTCAATTAAGTTATTGTTAAAAGATTTTTATTTGTAAAATGAAAAATCATATATTTATAACGAATAGAGCGTGAATGCAAGTAGAACATGGTGTTACAACTACTGTTATGTGCACCATTTGGAGTTTTTCCTTGGTACGTGCCGCTGATAGAATTGAATTATTGAAACGAAATTTTGAATATCTATGGTATATCAAAGGGGAATAACCTCGAATAAAGGCCTGATAAATTTTATAAATATCCACAGAAATGTTCTATTATTAGTTGTTTGATCTTGTTGTAACAATACTCGTTCCAATCAATGTAGGATTAATCTCAAAATAATCGAGTTCGCTCCTAGCACTGATAAAAGAATGATCCGTTCAGAAATCTTTCATCCCACGAGATCTTCTTAGTATACTCTTGTGAATTAGTTCAATACTGAACGTTTGGTTAAGAATGTTTAATTAGACAATTCAAGTAATTTCGATTTATTCGCCATTTAAACATAATTTATTACATTATTGCATTGAAAAATCGTAAAATATTTAATTTCTTAGCAAGTCGACTAAATTTAATTCCATATAAAAAACGTAATTTTTTCCATTCGAAAAGAATCAAATCATAAACAAAAAGATTTTTCCATTAAAGAAATTACAGTTTGTGGAATTTTCTACACGTGTTGAACTAATCTGAGATAATTAACGATAAAAGTACACAAATCTGGTAATATTCTTCTATTAAAGGAGGGAAAAAACAATATTTAACAAAGTTTCAGTAAATTGTCGGGGTTTCTAAATCAGATTTCTTTCAGTGCTTTTCAACTATGTTGTAAAAAAAAATAGATTATCGACGGCGATGGTTTGCATGGATTACGTTATGAAAACAAACTACAATCAAATCCATTATTAAAATACTTTAGTTGTTGGTTCGTTTTGTAATTACACATTTGTAAATAGATGTTAGCATTAATTGATAATTAATTATAAATTAAATCGTAATGAACAAATGAACTGACGACTAATTATCTTAAATTTCGATGTATGATTTGTTTATTTGCTTTAGCAACGACCTCATTAAATTAACATAAAAATTTGACATTATATCAAATATTTTCACATAAAACTAGATGTTCTTGATTTTAACAACCACTAATTAGCAGAATAAATGATTATTATATTAAAACAACTGCAGTTAATGAATTAACTTGAATGTCGAGTACGATTGTTAAAGAAGCACGATTAACTACTAAACCTTGAATCGAATTTAATCGTTAACTGAAACAGCCCTTAAGTAATAATTTCATTTTCGAAACTTCAAGCATTAATTTAGTTTGTGAAAAACAATCAATCAATCAACAGAATTCCCAACAACTCACGATTTTAATTTCGATTTTACGTTAATTTGTATTAATTTGCTTGTCGTCATTTCTAGGAAATAGCATCGTGTTTATCTACTATGGCCTATAGCGATCCTCAATAAGTAATAGAATTGGTGTTTAATGTTAGTTAGTATTAACATTTTTTTGTGTCGCTCTTTTACCTTATTTTATAAACAAATTCTATTTAATCTACTCAAACATGCCACTACTGAGACATTATAAAATCGATAATTAGATCATCAAATATTAAACAGATTAATGTAAATGATTGACAAGTAATGAAATGTTATAAAATAAATTTTTCTAAGGGGTAGATACATATATTATTCATAACAATCGATAATGTATTAACTAATTCTACGCTCTCAAAAAATATCTTATTTTTAGACAGTATTTTACTGGAATTTTCAGATGGTGAAGCACGCACTTTATATCATCTTTTTTGATTTTATTTTACTTTTTTTTTTGTTCAGCATAGTTTTAGTACTTATTTGTTTTAGAGTAGTTTTATTACAAAGTAAATTTACTACCACAAAAAGTTAAACATATAAAATAGGAACTAGGTAACCATTATAGTTTTATTACATTACGTACAGTCGACTAAAGTACTTACTTCTCCATTTCACTTATTTCAGTAAAATCATTTTTATTGAATTTATTTCGTTATTTTTATAAGGAGAAACGAATAACATCCAATTTGTTGCTTGTTCTGATAAGAAATTGTGTTAAAACGATATGTAAAGTTTAATCGAAGATTGTCACGTAACATTTAGATGCTTCAATAATAAATCTTTGTAGGTAATATTTAACAGTCTCATGTATTGAATTCAAATGCAGATCATTCCCATAGGTGTTAGCATTAGCAATAAGGCTTAATGCCTACATTGTGATTGATTTGTATGTATACGATAGTAGTATTTGGCGTGTTAGTTAAACCGTTTGTAAATATTCGGACTAATGCTTCTTCATGCTGCTATTTTGATGAGAGATTGTCAATACAATACAAATTCCATAGTGAATTATTTCCATTATAAATAAACGAGAATTTATCATTGATATTTTGACGTTGCCTCTAGTTGTATATGTATAGTAGGAACTAAAATTCCAGTTTTTTGATACAATTTGCTATTTAATTGATCGTTTATTAAACAGTTAAACTGAATGAGATCTGTCATTGATTCATTTCAACTCAACTATATAATTATTATTATGTAATATTTCGGACATTAGCATCAGTTTTAGTCCGAAAAATCAATATAAACCTGTCCAATATGAAGGATAAAGGGTACTTAGTAATGTGGTCGATTAATTTTTGCAACCAAAAATCATTTGACAAATGTACACTGATGATTTTCGATACAAATACATATCAAGAAATCCACTTACAACATCTAATAGTAAAAAAGTTGATTGACGGGATAATCCATTTTTCAGATGTTCACATTACAATAATTGATGGTATTAGAAAAGTTGTATACTTCATACATTCCTTATTTGTATTCGATCATTCATTCAGTAAGGATTGGCTTGTTCAATTCTTCTTGAAATCTCATCGAAAATAAATCAATCTGTGCCTAGACAGAAAAATCAACGTATACACAACCTATAAAAGTGTCCTGGAAATTGTCGTTTCTCTTATCCAGTGTCGACTGTAGAACTGCATAATTTTTACTTATTCTACTCTTCATTCGTTCAATTCCTATTATCATAAGAAAACTTCGTTTATTTTGTTTCTCTATCTTCTAGCGCTATCTTCGAGTCGTGAATTTTATTCCAAATAGCTTATTTAACTTTCTTCCTATTACTTTTAAACTTAAAACTTTGATTTGAGAAGGAGGCAACATTTCATTTAATTTTTTTTTTGGTTTTTAAGAGAATCGATTTAAAACCTGATGTTTAAGCATCGGCACCTTTAAGAGGTATTCAAAACAAAATTCAATATAAAATTCATAATATTCGATATGATTTCTCGATAATATATTAACAAATTGTTAAACATAATTCATTGATTTCGAAAATCCAAATAAACGTATTGTTAACTACCGGAACAAGTTGGGTTCTCTTATTGGCTGTCGCATATAAAATACTTCCACAAAGTTGGGCCGCAGACGAACACCGCCTGTCTTTGACATTAAATGTTAAATTAGCCGAGTAAATTGGAGTTTCTTAGTATGTATTTAGTATGAACCGTTTATTTTTATTGTAATTTCTTTTCTTTTTTTCTACAACATTGACGTTTTATATTTATTTTTGTTAAATTTTCTTAACTGATTATTAGAGAATAACAATTGGGTCACGTTTATATTAGATGACTTTTAGTTGCTGAACAAATCGGTTTATGTTTCTTTCCAGCTATAGTCGATTGAATACAATTGAAAACAAAGTACACAAAACTACTATATTCTAAATTCGTTTCTACGCATACCAGAGTCGGACCGAGAGATACATTGTGCACCCCAGGCAAGCAGTTTTCAAGCGACTCTTCACAAAGAATTTGAGTTTTTTCAGGGAAGTGCATTAGAATTGTGGCAATGATGAGAGAGAGAACAACATTTCAAATGTAACGAGCAAAACTAACAATAAGAAGAATATCGTCTGTCTGTTGCCATTATTTTGAACAATTGGCGCCCCTTAAGAGTATCCCGTACTTAATCCGGTCCTTACGCTCGCACACATTTAGAATAGCTTTTCGGAACTTGCCGTATACACACCAAACGTACCATTTCTTTGAAATAAAATTCCGCTTTCTACTGTAAACGCTCAACATTAAGAAATACGAGTAAAGTATTTTTATTACTTTATATTACTTTATATAATAGATACTTACTGATAGTCTCAAAATGACGATAAACTTAGTATTCAGCATTAGCTCTACAATTCTTAACAAATAGATGTATAGCCATGGCTGTAATCCTCCCCAATTGTGATTAGATTAAATAGAATCGAAATAAGTTTGCATACAACGTGTATGTAAGGTTTTCAGAATAGAATCACAATCATAGCTGTACAATAAAATTGGATAGGAATACTACACCCACGGTATGTGTATTGAAGTCTAGAATTGTTAGAGATATTTAACAAAATTCACCTGACATTCTAGGGTTGATCAAATCAATTAAATCATTCACATAAAAAGTGTTTTTGGAGAGGAACTTGACATTTGTACGTACGAGCGATTTGTTCAAATTTAATAAAGATTTCAGGTGTATGGAGATTTCAAATTAATATCATGCTGAACACGTAAAATTGCTTAATTGATGTTTTGGTTATTTTTAGTAAAATTGAATCAACTAAATGGGAAGCGGTTTGTGTGCCTGTTAGAATAAACTTTTGCTGTTTTCATTAAGATATTTAATGTATTGTTGAATCCGAAATAATGAGATACGTATTCAGTTTGTTGGTAACACTGAACAAATACATTGATTATGTTGAAATCAATAACAGTCACCTCATTTATGTTCGTTACATCTGCAAATATAACAGTAGTTGCGACCAGATTTATATACACTTCAAGTAAACTATGAATTTATTTGTTTGTTATTTTCAACAACTAATAACTAGATTCCAAGTTATAACAGATATGGATTGAATTTCTTATTGTTATATTTCGTTGAAATTCAGTTTTAAATTTTCCAATTCTATATTGAAATCATAATAATAATCGATGAACATGATCTGTTCGATTAAACATAAATTAATAAGAATAGAAGGTCGGTCCGTTGAAAATAGTCAATTTTGACTTGATACGAGTTGATATCATTTAGTTTCAGGGTGAGGTGTCGAGGGAATGACGTCTCGTTAAATTGCACACAAGGGCAAAAGCGTGCAAACGGATATAAACTTGTCTACGTATAGAGGATAATGGAGTGCATTTGTCAAACGTCTGGACGCGATAATATTTATTCAACTACATAGACTTGATTTTATTTTATAAAATACCTTGAATATTACTTTAATACGCTTGATCATTTAAGCCATAAATTAAAACTTAAATTTCTAGTTTAAATGGCAGTTTTATTCTTTAATAAGTTTCATGTGGTTTCCTTTAATTTTCACTAGTTAGAATTAGCTGCTTTACCATAATCATTCTAAGCTATTCTATCTACATTACTCTAGACGAGTTCCTTAACTTTACATTTAACAAATTAGTATATCTGACGCAGCTTTTGTTCAACAACTTACAAGCTAAATTACTCTTTCAAGAAGGATTTCATCATTAATATAACATTCCATATTCTATTTATATTTCAATTTATAAGTCAATAAATCTTTGAAAGGTGACTTTAAATTTTCCATAAAATACATTATTGATTGGTGTCGAAATTGCTAAACTTTTTGTTTTTTGAATGTGTAGTTTGGTATTTCAGTTTACTCATTTCCACTCATCGTCAGGTTGAAATAAATAAATTGAAGTTGAGATAAATTCAAATCGTCTACTTTATTTATGTTTAATTAATAATTAAATTTTCTGTTAATTGTTTTCGATATTGGAAGAGTTAATTTTGATTTATAATAGAAATTCTGTTAATAGAGTTGATCTTATTAAATAGTATTAAACGAAAACTTGAATAGTGCAGATTATAATGTAGTAGTTTCACGATTGGTGGTGTATAAGCATTTACTCGTTAATTATTAAAAGGAGCATCCTGCCAACAGCAGAGGTAGATATATTGATTGAAGAATGTACAACCATTTCTATATAGAAAAACTTTATAAAACTTTTCATACAATTATACACTTATGGTGAGAAAAAAAAATACTCTAAACTTTTTAAATAACGTCTTGTACTTTGCATAAATGACAAAAACTTTCTGAATAATCAGTTTTGCATATAGCTACGTACAAACTAATTTCATTTATTTTCTACCAGTTTCAACACTTAATCATTAAGAAATATTGAAAAATCTTCAACCGAAATTATATTAGACAGTAGAAACAAAAGTAGAATCTCTTACAGAGAAAAGTTCTAGTCGACTAATATTCTTATTGATTACGAGATTCTTTTGAAACGAAATTGTCTTTGAAACTTAGAATCTTTTCACGAAAATATATGGCCGCAGGTGGCGTTCGTATTTAAGATATGCACCAAACCCAAGAGAATTTGTGCACAAGTTTCTTCCAACAAATCTAAAAGTCAAGTTTGTATTATAAATATCCTCCGTTAGTAACACGAGTCTTGTTTTCTGTCGAGAACATTTACCTTTCGTTTCTGAATTGTATCAATAAAATTTCATTGAAATATAGAAAAAAACAAAATAACAAAAAAATAATTCAATGATGTCAAAATAATGTACTGAATTTTTCTGATATAAAAGTAGAGTTCGTTAAATATTGATCAAGTTACATGCACTTATTGAAATATGTGATCCAATGGATTGAATGCATTGACTCTTGAACAAAGTATTACGGTCTGTTTGAAACGGTCACGAATGTTGTCCAAGCCTATATACATCTTTCCAATCGAATTTCGTCTGTCGCTATCATAAGAAAGGCGCACATCGATAAATCAAACCAAAACTGTAACATTTTGGTTTGATATTGGTGTGTTATCGACGTATAGAAGACATTTAAAACGGTCAATTTTTGCTAAATCGATCCATCGTAAAGTTTTACTACAATCTTTAGTTCTTATAGTAATGATTTATCAACTGAAATCAAATACTAAAATGTCGTTGACATTCGTATATTCACTAATTATAAACAGCTCGTCTCTTCTATTTTTGTTTTTTTTTTTAAACAAACTGTTACATCTGAGTAATTGTCTTTCAAAATACTACTCGAAACCAAGACAAGGGTCTAAGTTCTATTTCGTATTGTCAGACATGATTGATAAATTTCAACCGCCCATTATAAATCACTAACGTATCTCTTGACTAATTTCAGACGGTTAACTAGAAGAATCATTTAAATCAAACATTAATTTTCAACATCAACACCAATTTTTGAAACAAAAGAAAATACAATTTTGTGTGTTGGACAAAAGAAAAAAATAAACGAAATCCTGTAAAGGCAACAAGTCCAACCTACCAAAATGGTTGATCGTTAATTAAACCTACCATTTTCAGGTCTTTACAAGACAATTAATAATGGATGACCTTACGGATAAAATTTATTATAGCGTTTATCGTATATTTTTGTTTTATATAGGATCAATATTTATTTATAATAGATTTTTTTTTATAAATAGAAATAATTGAATAGGAATTTAGTGGAAAAGCCTGGTCACGTTTCGGTATTTATAGTAAAAGATCAATGATTCGTACTTCGCTTTACCATTATTATTAGTTATGTTAAGGTCATTTTCGAAGAGCGAGAAACTAATGTCTTAAAATTTGGAAGCGTAGAATAATGCTAATATTTACACCTACCATAGTAATACTTGTAATAACAGTTCAAATTTCAGTGGGAGCACACCTTACTCTTTACATATCAGTTCAAAATCAAAACAGAGATTAAGCGGTGATCACTGTATGTGCCATATTTTATTTAAAATAACCGAGACAGAAATATATGTTGTGGATATCATGTGAAACTACAATTTTAAGCTTTATTTCACATCAGCAAATTTTATTTAAATCAATCGGTAAATAAAGAGCGAACTAAAGGAAACGTATTCGAGACTTATTCTGTATAGTTCAGTTAAACTTTATAGTGACATTATGTAGAGTGCATTCAACTACGTTACGTGTTAAGTGTTTTTATAGTCCTTTATATATATATATATATGTAGAAAAAGGTTTTTATATCACTTTAAATGTAATTGTCTTCTTTTCTAACTTTGAAATTTTCTCATCACTTTATTTCGCTGTTCAATCCACCCACTCTATCGTTTATCTCATCTTATCCCAATTCTTTCCCCTTTTCTAAAAGTACCGGCATTCCGTTTCTAAATGTCTTTAACCAAGATTTCTTTGATATATCTTGTCTATTTGTTTGCTTTAAAGTCGCTATCAAAGACAGCATCGATCTTGATTACTTATCCACAAAATTTTCGACGATTCAAAATTATTCTGTTTAACGATTTTCATCTAATCGAAACAACATCTATGTTGAAACGTAAAACTACAACTAACGAATATAAAGAAGAAAATTCAGGATTTAACTGAAGAACGATCACTATCATATTGTAGATAAAACCCACAATTCATGATGAACTAAAAACGATTTTAAAATATTTCCATAAAAACTGTTCTACATCTTAGATAGAAAGTTTTTTTTTTGTTCATTTATTATATTTTTTTGTTGTTAAAATAATAAGCTTTGTGGAAAATAAGGTGTTTAGTACATCTACCATACCAGTTTTTATATCACATCATTTACACCTGGAATATATTACTTGTAAAACTCTCAGTTACGACATCATAAAATCCAGCTTAAGGGAATAATCGTTGTCGCCTTATAATTTATTTTTGCAAATTTTTTCTTTTATTAATAAATATTTAAATAAATAGAAACAGAAATTCAATAAACACTATTCTACAATGTTTCCAGTCTAAATTCGGATAAAGTTAAATTTACGTTTTGTTCCACTCAAAGCTGGTTTTCACATCGAGGATTAGTTGGTTGACCGAAAGTAATTTTTTCTTTATCCTATTGAAATCTAAAGTGTAATACAACCGGATTGTCTCTATTGTTCTAATAAAATTTTAAATAAACTTATTCAACCCTTTTCTCCAATTAAGTTTTGTATTATCGGTTGAATTCGTAATAAATCAATATGTATTTTAAATGTTAAGGTAGACATAGTGGAGTTTTATTTGAATACGATTGAATTCGATGTATTCAGTTTTTCAATAATGTATTTGTAGGTAATTTTCTACCTGTACTTTAGTAGTCTTGACGATACTTGAATTAGGATAACATTCTGAACATTGATTGATTTTTGATTGCCGTTTCAAGTATTCAACAAGTTTTCATGATTTTATTTTAATGATATTTTTAAATAATATTCAGTTGTAATGCTTTTACTATTGTCTGATACAATAGCTGTTTTCAAGTAGACTTGAAATAGACAAAAACATATTTAAAAAAAAAGAAAAAAACAGTAACGATATTAGACGTGAACAAAAGTTAAATCACAACTCTAGACATTGTATTTCACTTATCCATCAGAAAATCCTACACGGTACGTGAGAATAATAACAGTATTAGAGACTAGTCAGTAATGTATCTGTATTTGCCTTGTCGACAAATCTTCTTTTCGATTTTTAAAAACCAACACATAATACAGCAAGGCGGCAAATCGATGGACAGAGTTTTTTAAATAACAGCAAAATTTAGTTTTTATTTTTAGTTTTAAAGCATTCCACCAATGGTATCTAACTTTTTCGAAAATCCACTTGTTCACTTGCTTTTCAGAAAGAACGTACAATATTTTGAATTTTGTGGTGTCGAATAAAGTAGTGATTGCTTGATTAAATTATGTTCTTCTACTTAAAAATGTGTTTTGAGCTCAAGCTTGTAAACATACTACGTATCTACCCCATCAATTGATCGACTGTTTACTCAAAATACAATCGATGTCGTTTGATTTTTGAAGTGATTTATATGGGTGTGGAGACGATCATTAAAGACAGCTTACGAAGTGTTTGCAAATTTAATACATTAGCCAAAATGTTGACAAGGTATGCGTGTGTTAGTGTATTGTATTTATATATAAGTTATGAGTTTGAAAACTTTATGAACTAGTTCTTGCGAAAAGCCGTACAGATGAGGATGACTATAGAATATTTACTTGTCAGTTTTGTGGTCAGTTTGTAAGAGTTAGGTTTCTCTGTTTGTTACACTTCACATCCAAGTTCAATCTTCTGTTGTCATTGTTGTTGTTGTTGTTGTTGTTATTGTCGTTGTCTATATTATTGAATAGATTAAGTTTGTCAGTAGAATGATGGCAACTGCAGGTCATTAGCTCATAACTAAATCAGTGTGACAGACACGGATTACATTGCTGTATGGTTTCATTATTGTGTAAACAAATTAAATAATAATGATTTGTCAATAACATGATCAATCAAATAATTTACAGTCGGGTAAAATAAGGCTTAAAACTACATTGTTTATAATATAAACATAATACACATATTATATTCGTTACAATGAAGAGGAAAAAAAACAGCAAATTGATCCGGCGCATCCGCCAAATCTCGAAAACAATCTCACTGTTTTTTTTATTCGATTGTTTTTATAAAATTGTCTATCTGTAGTGTTTAAAACATCTGTTGGGTGTTCAAATACCTTTTAAAAAATACATAAATGGACATTCGAATTTAATATTCAAAATCTATATCGACCTATCTATGTAAAACTATTCCGCTAAATGATATATGCTTTTGAAGACAAAGCTACAAAACAGGAACTGATCGAGGTCTGACATATCGAAATGTTCAGTATTTATTAAATAATAAAATTTGTTATATTTTTATACCGGTAACATATTTAAAATTAGACTGCATATCAAACTTCCATATATC